>JAQQSZ010016960.1:0-10908 GCA_028646595.1 Phalanger gymnotis
CTTGACCTTTGAGCTTTTTGCCAGGGTATGACTGCTTGTAGAGTAGAGAGTGCTTTGTCCCAAGCTTTAGGGGCTGCGCTGCTGTTTTCAGAGCTACTTCTACTCCACTGTCACTGCAAGCTCTGCCACAGCAGCGCTCCTCTTCCCCCAGAACCCACCAACCAGGACCAAGAACCAGATTCAAGCAAGGCAAAGCAAGAGAACCTGCCTCTGTGCCAGCAAAGTGCTCCTTACATTCCCACTCTGATCCACACTCCTTGATTCCTACCACCGTGTGAGCCAGGGACTCCGGGAGCAGCCACAGCTGGAGCTTTCTGCTGCTGGTGCCACCACTGCTGTACCACCTCCACCACCCCCAGGGCTGGGGCTGGACTGCTTTCTAACCCGATTCAGCAGTCTTCCCACTAACCTGCCTCCTGGTCTTTGGAGTTTGTGGGTTGAGAAGTCTGGTAACTGCCACAGCTCAATGATTCATGGCCCTAAGGCCTGCTCTGCTGGACTACAGGTCTGGTCTGTCCTGGTGCGGCCCAAACTGGGCTGTGCACCACTCCCAGCACTGTGTGATAGACCCTTCCCAGCAACCATCCAGGCTCTCCTGGGCTGGAGACCTGCTTCCCTCTGCTATTCTTTGGGTTCTGCAGCTCTACAGTTTGTTCAGAGCCATTTTTTACAGATGTTTGGAGGGATTAGGGGGAGAGCTTAATCAAGTCCCTGCTTTCCAGCCACCATCTTGGCTCTGTCAGCCTACTCTTAAATGTTCTTGCAGTGGAACTATATCTTGGGCAGGTAGAACTGAAATCCTGCTCCTGAAGTAAAACTCTGCTTTTTAGTTCAACCAGTGTAGTAATTTGTAATCTAGGTTCCTTTCAAACTCTAATCATCTAGAAGATGGTAATGATTTTTTTTGCAGAGTAGGAGAGTAGCTCTGAATTGGTACCTCTTGAGATAACTAAATGAAATAAATGAAATAGGCTTAGGCTACTAAGTGCTAATTTTGGTCAGGTCACTTTTGAGTTGTCAAAATGGCATGTTCCATTTTGTAAATATTCTCTTGTTTTTGATAGTCTTTGTTTTTATTCCACTATGACCAATAATTGGGACATCCAGATTTTGTGTCTGTCAGCAATTTTTAGTTAATGTTGCAAAATCATGAAACTTGAAACATTCAAATGAAATTTTAAGCAGACTCTTATAAAAGTACATTGACTCTAATTAGGAGTTTGTGTTCAGTTAGGCTTTATTAAATTTGCTTTGTTTTTTAACCGAAAATTAATTGCATACATTAAACACTATTTCATATGAATGTGTCTAGAATTTTATTAGGAAGAAAGCATAGGTCATAGAGAAGTGGGAAATAAGGTGGTATTTTCAGTAGTTTCACAAATCTTTTTGGTTACTCTATATTGGTAGAAGCTGGGATAAAAGTAAAAGGCACAAACATGCCTTCTTCATACTGTAATCATAACAACAGGTCACATGTATCTACAATTTTAGAGTGTTCAGAATGCTTTCTAGGAATTCGATTCACATAAAATGAATATATCACTTCTGTAAACACATTGTTATTTTGGTTTTAGGGTAAGAATCCCTTTGAAGCTGCAGATCAAAGTCAGGAGCAACAGGGAGAAGAATCTGATGAGGAAGAAGAAAAGATTGATGAGCCTGTGGAGGAAGAAGAAGTAGGAGAGGAGGAAGAAGAGGAAGTAGAAGAGGAAGTAGAAGAGGAAGGAACAGAAGAACAAGCTGACTTCAATATTGAACATCCTGAAGAAAATTAACTGCATTAGGAATTAGATGTAGCAATTTTTTTTCTTTCCTAAATTGGTTAAGTGGAAGACTTTAAATAGTACAAAATATGAGTTTTTAACACTCTGTGCATGCATTCCATGATCTTAAAATTTGGTTATATAAATACAAAATGTTTTGGATTTGTTTTACAGAAATGAAGGTAAGACTATTTTAGTAAAGCTTTTATAGCAACCAAATTTAGATCTGGTGAATTGGATTTTTTTTTAACTTTATTGGATGTTGAGCTTGAGATGTGTAGTATTAATATGTCTATTCTAATAATTTTAACAGAAATGCTGCTCATGGGAGTAAATATTCAGAATGTATAAAAAACTTTTTGAATAATTGCCCTTTAGAGAGATGAGTGGGCCAGAACTTTTTGCTTCAAGTATGGCTATTTTTAGACTGCATAGCGCAGTGTATGCTAGTTTGTGTTAAGGTATACACTACATATCTTTTTCGTGACCATGTACCAATTTATAGCAGAAAATGTTTTCTAGAAACATTTTTTTCCTGGAGTAACAATTTTAGTTCAAATGTAATTTATCAATGGAGTATTTTTAAAATCAGGATTGTGTAGCTTCAGTATTCAGATAGTAAAAGAACTTCACTTATCTCAGTAATCAAGTTTTTGACAAGTATGGATTTTTCCAGATTTCGTTTTAACCCACATATAAAATTGGTTTTGAATATCTTGCTGATGTTTAGAGATTTTTTTTTTTCCTGTGCCAAATCGATTTCCTTTTTACTATATGTTTGAATTCAGAATTGTATCATAGTTGTTGTGAGTTCCTTTGTCATGACTCTTACTGGCTGACACGTTCAGAATCAAATTGTCATACTTTTGTGAATATTGTCTCTTTTTGGAATAAATAATCACTGAGTTTTAAAAAGATGTTTTTATGATCACTTTCTTAAATATAGCTGTGGTGAAGGGGGTAGGGTGCATCTTTTATGTTCTTTTAAACTTTTTTTTCTTCATTTTAGTGAGGTATAAGTAAATTAGAACATGAATGTTATTCATAACTGTTCAACGTTGTTAATATTAAAAAGTACCATTGGTTTGTCAGTAAATGCATGTTTTCTTCAGTAATCTTAATGTAATTTTTAATTTAGGGATAACAGCTCTCATTTTTCCCCAGAGACAGGAAATATTTTAGATTTTGGGACACTTACATAGTAGATGCTAATAATGAAAGGCATGTTGCACAGGGGATAGAATTAAGGTCTTGGAGTCTGGAAAACCTGGATTAAAATCCTAACTCTGACCCATGTCCCCTCTGTAATCACAGGGACAAGTTATTTAGTCTCTGTAGCATTTAGGAACTCTTGAGACTCTAAGGTGGAGATGCCTTTGCGAGCTGTGTAGGTGGAACAATTTCCCATGTGCAAGAAATAACAGATCTTTGAAGTATTGCTGTAATGACATGTGTAGAATTTGACAGATCATTAACTCTTTTAGCACCTTCAGTTCCTTCAGTTGCAACTAGGAGGTGAAAGTTTCTTCGGTCCTGAAGAGCCATGAGCTGCCCTTGCCATGGCAACCTGTGTGTCTCTGTTAGATGCACATCATTCTTTGTTTCCCTTTCAGAATCAAGTGAACCCTGCTACAGCTGAGGTTCAGTCAGGAGAAATGAGTTTAGTCCTTTTGTTGGAATTTGGAATTTATCTTAATGCTCATCTTTGTTAGCATTAGCATTCTATTAAAGACTTTTGCAGCCTTTTCAAATTGATGGGATGGAGTTAAAATTTTGTTTGGGATAGATTAAAGGTATAAGATAGTTAAGAGCATAATGACTGTCCAGTAGTAAACCAATAATTCTCATTTCTGTTTGTTACCCCTGGGTATTGGTTAGACAAGTGCCCATATGTAGGTGACTTTTAGAATACAGAGCTACCTAGAAAACATTATGATCAGGGGTGCTTAGTACATATTTAAGGATAAATGTATAAAGCGGACCCTTCAAGTAGTACATCTGGAAAGCTACTTCTGGAAACTAGATACGTTAACATTCTTATAAAGAGACCATCATTGGATACTTTTATAAGAAACTCATTTGCCCTTTAGAGAACAATATTTTGAAATTGTGTTATATCCAAGCTCAGGATTTTTAGGTTTGATTGGTTTTCATGAATTTCATAGATTGTTTTATGTTTTTTCATTCCTTTGACTTATGGGTCAGGTCTTAAAGAAATATTAACTTCCTGACTTTTATCAGATGCAAACTCTTTCAGGTGTTATAAAATCATTAGCACCACTTGTTCTTGCTTAACCTTCTCATATTTACGAAAATCTGTTTTCAGAAGACTGTTTTCAAACCATGCCTTATTAAATATTACTCTTACGGAAATTCAGTAGGAACCAGTGTCAGTTTTCTTGGTTCACCTAAGCCGTATTTGTGATGTCCCTAAACTAGATTATCTTCTGTACATTAGTCTTTTATCCCACCCTATCTGAAATTATACTAGAAGTTTCCTAGAAATAATTTTAATTCATATTTACTGTAAAGAAGTATATGATTAGGTTTGAAAGACTGCTTTGAAAGACATAAATTTGTTTTTTACGTTTTTTTCCCTGGTCACTTAAAATCAGATATAAGTTTATTTTCAACCCTATAGTTAAAATCATTTGAAATGCTAGTTTGGCTCCTTATAAAATTTATCGAAATATTACCTATTTTTACATTCCAACATGAACTCTGGACTAATTGTCTGATTATATCTCTAGGTGCCTAAAAAAGATGAATTTTGTTGTGACACACTTAACAATTCGCATGCAAATCCTAATAAGGATGCAAATGCCCCTGCCAACTATATTCTCCCAAACTCTTAGGCAAAACCACATAATAGAGTAATAACAAATAAAATTTCTCTTTATTTTTGTTGTTTACTTATTATTAAGGTTGTGTCGCTGTGCTTTTTTTTTTTTTTTTTGGAGACTTGATTTTAATTATTCTTTCCTCTGTAAGGTTTTGCAGTGGCCTTTGGTCAGAAGTCCTGCCATGATTGGCATAGCCATATATAACTTATGCGAACATCTTAAGTGCGTCTGAATCATAAGATGGTTTTGAGATTTTCTCCTTTGCATCAGAATTCCTCAAATAGTATCAGTAATTACAGATCATCAGTGTAAGGTTCAAGTTCTCAAAGTTTACCAAGCCTCAAAGGGTTAACTCACTTTCCTCAGTTGGGATCTGAATTGCTTGTCACGGCTCAGGTCACTATCATTGTTAAGTGACAGATGTCTTCTGAAAATCCCTTGCATCTTTTCTTGTGATGTAAAGTTCAGTGACTGCCATAATAAATAGAGTGTTGTTCTTTAATAACTGTTAAATTTATTCTTCAGAGAATTTGCCAAGATGTCCTATTGCTCCTGGAGGACTCCCTTGACACCATACTTTGCATTTTCTTTTGCATAATGCCTACAGATTTAGAATCACTGCATTCCCAGTTGTCTAGCTTCTGTATCCTTGGTTTAGTACAGATGAAATACTTGTAAATCTCCTTTTTTCTAGTAGCTTTGGGTAGCAGCTGGGGCATGTCAGTGAGGTCCCTGATCCGTAATTCCAGCGAGCCCCCAAGAGTGAGCAGAAAGAGCAGTCCAGAGTGGCTACTGCAGGTATGGTACAACTTGGTGTCCTCAAGAGGTCATGTTTTCTATTTATATTCTTCATGAAGCTCTTGTAGGGAATGGCCATCCCTCACTTGAGGATGCTGAACATTTGACTGTGTTTGACACTGAGAAGGAATGGGCCAAGTCTGGAGTAGCATCTGTTTGGGAATTTCAAACCCACAACTTACATTGAAATGAGATATTTTAAAATCTGAGAGGGCCACCGACTTCATGTTATTTCTAATTAAATGATGTTTAATTAAAGTATGCACCACTGAGTTTAAGGTATGATTTATATGTAATCAAATATGTCCTTTTTTTCCTACAGTCAAATCAGTGTTAGGAATCTTTGTTATTCATTCAACCAAGTAAAATGAATTATGTTCTTAACAAATAATAGATTAGTGTTATTTTTCTCAGTTACATGATTTTCAGGTTATTAATGCATTTTGAAGGCTAATGTGGAATGGATTTTGAATTGGTAGGCTGCCTTTTGATTTGGAAAAAAATATATGCCTAAGAATGCAAAAATTTATTCTTCAAATTTAGGTATTTTTGCCACTACAGTATTAAATATGGATATGTGTGCATACTTAATAGACAGCATATTTGTGTGTATATTTATGTTTACATAGTTCTGTGTGGTTGCACTATTTTATCTTTTTTTTTTCATTTATAGAATGTCAGTTTTATATAAACTGGTCAGTTTCCTTATATAGTAGCCTTTTTTGGAGTGGCTAATTAAGGGGTGAAAATCCACCAAATCTAGCCTCCTGCTGCTTTTTATCTTTTCAAAATAAAGTTTTATTATATTTAAAAATGTAATAACCATTCTCAGTAGTTTACCAGCACTTGGTCCAGATAAATAAGTCAGAAGTCTATCACCTAGATGTAGATGTAGATATGTGCGTCTAGAAACACAAACTTTTTTAAAACACCAATTCCCTAAGTAGGCTCATCACCAAGTCAGGCTTGGATTATGAATTCTTCAGTCCATCAACTTTCTAAGACAATTTATTAGGTCATAGAGGGGTTATAATAGATATGAATAAAGGAAACAGCCAAAATTAAGGTGTTATTTCTCTGCTTCTGACTTAAATATACAAATTTGTCCTCTCATCTGACCTTCTTTTCTCTTCTCCATTTGGATGTCAGACTGAATTTGGTATTTTCTTGTTGTTCAGTTTCGCTCCTGTCTGTCCCTCCAAGACCCCATTTGGCGTTTTCTTGGCAAAGATACTGGAGTGATTTTCCATTTCCTTCTCCAGCTCATTTTACAGATGAGAAGGCCAAGGGAAACAGGGTGAAGTGACTTTCCCAAGTTCACACAGCTAGTCAGTGTCTGAGGCCAGATTACAGATATAGTAGCCTCACAGGAAGAAGAGTCTTCCTACCTCCTGGCCAGGGCCTCTTTCACCTGCATCACCTGCCTGCCGAGTTTAGGTAACAGTTACTTACATTAAACTTTTCTCCTTTTCAGATGAGGCCTACCTCTCAATTTTGTCTCCTTCAATGGTCATTGACATTTTTGTATTTCTCCTGGTCAGAACTTTGGGATTTTTTAATCATCTCTCTTTTCTATTCTCCAGATACCTAGCAATGAAGATCTATTTTTCGCTGAACTATCTCTCATATCTATTCTCTGTTCCTTTTATAATCACCTTAGTTCAAATTTTTATCACATGTTATCAAAATTCAAGAGTTTGAAGTGACTTTAGATATTTAGTAATATCTCCTAATTTTTCAGATGACAAAATTGACTTCCATTGTAACTTGTTTGAGGTCATGTAGGTTGTTAGTGTCAGTGCCAGGATTAGAAGGGGAGTTTCTGACATCAAATCAAATGTCTTTACCTTCATCCCCCCATTTCTCTTATTCCTCAATTCCTGTATACCCTCTTAGCTGACCCCTAACTGCAGATTCTCTCCCTCCCATTCTGTTTTGTACACCACAGCCAGACTGATCTTTCAAGGCTGATTTCATCATGTTATTCCTAGTTAAAAAACAATCAAATGTGAGGAAGGAGAGGGATACTTGGGCTAACTATGATGATGTAGCAAACAGAAGATATCAAAAACTCTAGAAAAATATGGCTCCCAGTTCTTATATAAATCTACCTGTTGACCCTTAAAAACTGAACTTTTCAGGACTTCCATAATTTCAGATCTATTACCTACTAAACATTTTCTATCCCTCTATAATATTCAGTCTGTGCTGTGGTTTGGTCAGTTGCCTTACTGTCCCAAACCTGCCCTACCTCCCAGCTTTTTCTCTTGTTTCTGCAATGTCTTCTCTTTTCCCCCTCTGGATATTTAATCCCTCCCTTCCTTCCCTAACCTCCACCTGTCCTTAGAGGCCTGGCTCAAATCCTGTCACTTCATCATAAAGGCTTTCCCAATTTTTCTAGCCTGTATTCCCTTCCTTTTGAACACCATTAACATTCAGACCCCATACAATATAACTTAGCATTGATTGTATTGTTTGCGAATTTTCATGTAATAGATCGCCCTCTCTTTGAGAGAGGGTACCATAATTCACTAGTCTTCTTGATGGAAGAATGGCCTCAATTCCTGGTCTCACCTAGATAATGTATTCTCCTGAAAGGGAGGGAGGGGCAGGGGCAGGGGCAAGTCATTCCCCCCCCCCCCCCGTTAGGATAGGGAATTACACAGCAGAATAAGCTATATATTTTATTTAAGCTAGTCTTTGGGAAAATTGAAACACTGACTCAACTCTTATATTCTGAAGTTAGGAAATTTTGTACTTAGACTAATTACTTGCCTAATAAGGAGTAATGCCCTTTATGTGTGAAAACTATGCCAGTGACCTTGTGAAAGGTATATACTGGGTATTAGAGTTACTTTGAAATTTTCTGCATCACATAAGAAATGTAATCAATTCCCCCAACCACTATCAATTGGTCAGTTACAGTCTGTTTTGAATCACTAAATCAAAAGGGTATTTAGTTTTATTATTCCAGAGACGTGATTCAAATGGAAAAAAATGTTACCACCAGGATGCATTCAACAAGTCTTTAATAAAAAACAATTAGGGAATAATAAAATATCCTGTTTGCTTTAAAGTTTTTTTTTAAGTATTAATTGAACCTATAGTCATTTTTTTCTTTTTAAAAGTAACTTTTTAAAAAATAAATTTAATAATATTAGCAAATATGAACTCTCGAGTAAGCAGAACAAATGTTAAAATTCAAATGCTAAAACAAAAGAATGGGGGCAAATTATTTTCCATGTACACTCTCTTTTCTGCTTGCATATGTATAGTGTTTTCTTGCTTATTTTCTATATTATACCATTTTTGTCTTTACATATTTGTATTCATATTTCTAATTTTTATGGTAATTATAATCTGTTACAGAAATGTAACAGTTTAGCCAGTGATTTCTCAGTTGTTGGACACATAATTTACACTTTTTAAATTACTACAAAGTGTTTGTGTATATATGTGTGTATATATATATTTCATAGGATCATAGATTTAAAGCTGGAAGATATTTAGAGGCCATTCGGTCCACCCCTCCCTCCCATTTTACAGATTTTTTTTCCTTGTCTTTTAGTAACATCAGTACGCTAACCTGTTAATAAGACTATTATGTTAAAGGAAATGTTTAATTGTGTAATTCTTAGAATAAGAGTCAATTTTGGTGATATATACTTGTTTCCCCACAGTCCTGCCAAATATTGAGTTTTTGATTTTTAGTATTTTTGTCTGACATGAACTTGTACCACAAAGTTGTTTTGATTTGCATTTATCTTAATCGTAAGTTTAAAAAGTTTTCAGATAATTTCCTAATGATTTATTTCTGCCTTTAACCCTAAACTGTCTCTTATATCCATTAAACGAGTATTATTCTGAAATTTTGTTAGTGTATTATACGTTCTGAAGGTCTGATTTTTATTAACAGGTAGATTTAACTATGAGTATTTTTTCCTACCCTAAATGTTTTTCCCCAACCCGTTCCTTTTTTTATACATTTTTTTTTGGTTATTTTATGTAGGCAGGTAAGTTTTCTCTGATAATTTTCTATATTTCAATTTTTTGTCTTCTACAGTGAATGTTTAAAAATATTAAAAATTAGAAAGTGACTTTTAGCATATGGTGTACAGTATGGCTTTAAATTGGATTTTATGACTTTGTTGCTGTCCAGTTACCCTTGGATTTTTTATTCAATAATATTTCCCCCTAGCATTTTGCAATTTGGGGTTTATGAAGCACTAAACGTATACTTTTGGCTGCCTTTATGAATTCTCTCTGTACCATTAATTTTTCCAATTTTTACCCACACCCTAGACAATTGTGATACTTAGTTCTTCATAGTATAATTTTGAAGTCTGACAGAGTGCCTTTCATTATTTTCTCTCCCACCCTCCCATAGTTTTCCATATTTTTATTCCTTTTTTGGTTGTCTCCCTGAATAGAATGAAAGCTCATGGAGGGGAGAGACAGCTTTTTTCCTTTGTGTCCCCAATGTGTAGCACAGGGCCTGGCAAATAGCGGGTGTTTAATATGTATTTGTTGATGTTTGTCTAATACTGTTAAAACCTAAGAAGCTGCTGTTGAAAAGCATCAATAATTTCATTGTATTTACTAAAACTAACCATGAGCTAGCAGGTGTCCCTTAAATTATTAATTTTGCCCTGTATTTCTGTCAGTCATTTCAAAGTCGCTATCATACTTGTTTTGTATGTCTTGTTAGATGTCCTGCAATGTTTGATACATTTTGTTATTGTAGATGGTATTTTTCTTAACAATTTTTGTTATTTTTTCTGGATTTTTAAGCCAATATGTAAAAAATAACTGATGATTTTTGTGTGTCTTCCATCCTTTTTAAATTTTTTTTTTTTACTAAAGTCATTTATTTCCTCATTCAAAGAAATGATCTTTTGAATTTAATAGGGAATCTTCTTCAGCAAGTAAATGTTTCCATGACAGCGTTTATTTCTCTTAATTTTTTTCTCATGTCATATTGCTCTAATTAAAAATTCTAAAACTGGCAAATAAAATGATACATGTGAAGCAGACATAGTCTGTATTTTACTGGGAAGTCCTGTATTGTTGTCTACAACGCTAGCCTGTGTTTTCAAATACAGAATTTTTGACTATTAGGAGAAATGCTAGTCTTATACTTTTTCATCAATTGATTGCTGTAGCTTTGATAAAAGCTTTCTGTTTTCATTATTTTTGAATCTTTGATTTTTTTAAAAAATTGGTTTCTTAATTTTGAATCATCCTTGTGTTTTGTAACATTTTTGAATGAAGGAAAATCAGCGTAATAAAATACCAAACACCTATACGATCAATGTAGTAGTTGTACGAAACTCCTAACAGGTCTTTTGGTAAAAACAATACTCAAATGAGAGAAGAGGTATTGTTTTAAAAATAAAAGAGTGATCGTTTGTGAAGAAAGTTATAATTTAAATTTTTTCAGTCTCTTAGGCTGACTTACTTAAATTGTGTATGTAATTTTTACTTGTTTGATGTTTAAAACA
>JAQQSZ010016961.1:0-10907 GCA_028646595.1 Phalanger gymnotis
ATAGCAGCATTGGCTCCCTCTATTCTGGATGCAGAGTGATATCTTTGAGGTGAGATCCCAGAATCTGAGTGTTGTTTTGATGAGGGCATACATTCTCAGCTCCCAATGACAGTCAGGGTTAAAGTTGAACAAATAACAAAGGCAACCCCTCCCCATCCTTCTTCCATGTTCAAGTTCCCCAAATTTCTTTATCTCTACCGCTCTGGTTTGGATTCTTGGAATAAGTCATGATTTAGAACAAATCATCTAATGTCAGGTTCTCTTTAATGAAGATCTGTGGTTGCTCAACAGTCCTACCCCCAGTAGATGTGGAAGCTCATCAGTCTTCCCAGGGTCACTTTGACCTTTTCCCGCGGTGGCCCAAGTATCTCAACTCCTTGTCCCCATACCCGTGTCTCTGTAGCCATCTCAGGGGTCTCCATCAACATTTCCTTTCTCAGCTCTAGGGAAGAAGAGTCAGCTACAGGAGTGGATGCTGTTTGCCTCCATTGGAAAGAACACGGCGCCCCCTTCCTGGACAGAGAAAGGGTTTATTGGGAGCTGAGCAGACTGACAGATGGAATCACCCGGCTTGGCCCTTACACCTTGGATAAAAATCGTCTCTACCTCAATGGTGAGCAGCCTGTCTCTCCCCCAGCCCATCTCTGTACAAGCCTAGTACTGACCTTTTCTCCTGTTGTTCTCAATTTATTCAGGCCCTCACCTCCAATGGAACCTTTTCCTCTCATTCTTCCTTGGTTCAGCCAACTGCATAAGACAGACCCTATTCATAGCTTTTCCCCTAAGGTGCCATTCCTTCTTGGTTGATATTACCTAGTGGCAGCTATGGAGCTTATCATAAATGTGATTTTCCTTCTCAGTTACTCCTTAGAGTAAGATGTCTAATATAAACAGGGTTCTCATTTGTGGGATTATTAGCTGTTCAACAATCCTACCCACACAATCAGTACATCACTGGCACACAACCATCAACCATTTTCACAAATACTCAGGCATATCACTTACACCTTCTCTGACTTTGGAGGTCTCCCCCATCAGGCTCTATGTATCCAATCTACTCTCAGGGACCCTGGGGACAAGCCAGGAGAGGAAGTGAGAAAATTGTTTCTTTGGATTCCAAAGACCAGGGAAGACCAAGGACAGATTAATTTGAACACTTAATTCTATATGTCTCCCTTGTTTTCGTCAAAGTTACAAATATCTTTATTTTCTTTACTCATCATGTCAGAGACTCCAAGGATAGATAAAAGAATTTTCATCTCCCCTTCCCCAAGGAGCAGATCCCTTAGAATTACAGAGTAAGGAAATAGTCCCCTCTGTATGCCTGTACTTCTCACATTGAGTTACTAGGGAGCTCTCTTCCTCTTCTTCCAGAGTTTTGTGATCCCCATTACTCATCTGTCTTTTGGTTTCTAGGGCATAATGAGTATGATGCAACTTTGCTACTACCAGTAAGTATTTTGGCATCTAAGTCCCCTTTGGGACCTTAACCTTGCTCTCCCTATGACACCAGAGGTTGGGATTTGCTTTAACACTATGAAACATTTGTGGCTTTGCTAGTGCCCTTCCATTAAAGCTCATTCTATTGGGAAATGAGCAACCAGACACATGGCATCAGCAGGTTGGTCCCCTACACCCTGCATAAAAACAGTCTCTACCTCAGTGGTGAGTAATCAATCAATAAACAGTAATCATTAAGCAACTTCTAGCTGCCAGATGCAATGCTAGGCCCTTGGGATACAAACACAAAGAAGGAAATAATTCTTACTCACAGGAAGTTAACATTCTGGTTAGAGAGAGAATAGGGACATACATAAACATACACCATAAATATAGAGTTAATAAATGCTAATATGTAGAAAATAGTTTGGGAGGGAAGGCTATAGCAGTGGCGGGGTCAGGAAAGACTTCATGGAGAAGATGGTGCTTGAGCTGGGTCTTAAATGAAAGGAGGGACTCTAAAGTAGAGGCAAGGAGGGAATATATTCCAGGCTTGGAGGATGTCCAGAGCAATGATATGAGATGGGAGACGGAATGTCTTGTGAGGAGAAGAAAGAAGCTAGCTTGGCTAGATTGGAAGCTGTAGGAGGGGTGGAAAGAGAGGTTGGAGCCAAATTAGAGCTCTAAAAGCTAAACAGAGTTTATACTTAGTCCTAAAATACAAAATAGGCAATGGGGAGTGTTGCTGGAGTTGACTGAGTAGTGGAGTTGCATGATCAGATCAGGGTTTGTGCAAAATTACCTTTAGCAGGAAAGAATACGAGGGATCATATTGGGGAGAGACTCAAGGAAGTGAGACAAATTAGGATGTCTTTGCAATAATCTAAATGAGAAGGCCTGAACTATGGTGGTATGTGTGACTAGAAAGAAGATCTTAGTTGAAAATTGTAACAGGGCGAATTAGAGCCGACCCCTGCCCTCGCTGGACCTCTGTGCCCAGGGCCTGCTGAGGTAAACTCAGGGCTTTGAGGTATAGGTGGGACAAGATGGAGTCAGGAGGAAAGGTCTTGCCCTTGTTGGCAACGTGGTGCCGGGTTCTTTTCCGGGTTTACCTGTGCACAGGTGAATTATGGGGAGAGCACGGGAAGGAAAGGGGAAGAGAGTAGGAGGGGAGTAGGAGGGACAGGGTGGCCCTATTGCTACGTAATCAAAGCTATAAAAGTTTGGGTACTAACTTGATTAAACGGAGCTGCTTATCACCATCATGCCTCCCACCTTGTTCATTACCCGCAAGATCAGGCCTTTGCTGGACAAAGGCCTGGGAGTTTGGGGTAAGAGGGACTCCAACAAGTGGCGCCCAAACTTGGGACACCGTGCGGAGCCACACACGCACCCTCTATGATCCCTAAGGTGCCTCCTTCGAGAGAGGAAGGAGCACAGCCTTGGGACGAATTCACAAGAGGAAGGAGAAGAGTGGAAGGGAAGATTGTGCGCGCACAGCCTTGGGATGAATTCAAATTCTCAGCGGGAAGCACCATCTTGTCTCTGTGGGCAACCCAGCTTACACTGGTGAGATAAGGAATTTTCCTTATCATGAGGCAGGCAGAGTCCTTAGGGACCATCATGGATCAGGCCGCATTCATAAGAATTATATATAAGACGGCCAAGGACCAGGGATGTACAATCACCCCCAGATCATTAAGGGTTTTCTTAAAGTAGTGGAAAAAATATCTCCTTGGACCACACAGCGACCTCCCATTACTGTGGGGTCTTGGAAAGTCATTGGAGAGCAATTAACTAGCTATGAGTCAGAAAACCCCGGGGGCTTGGAACCCAGCACATTTTTTTCTATACAATCTTATCAAAGTGGCTCTTAAAGCCACAGAAGGCTGCTGTGAGAAACAGCCCAGGCAGTTTACACCCCATTCAGACCACACCCTCTACCTCACCAGTTCTACTCCTGAACAAATGCGACCCTCCTCCCCAGATTCCAGAGCTCCATCTTACTCAGACTCCCTATACCCTGATTCAGATCAGGTTCAGAAACAAGCAGGAGAGAGGGAGGAGAGATAGAGGCTGCAACAAGAAATAGAGGAGCTGAGGAGAAAATTTAAAAAATTGTCAGCTCACTCAGCTCCACAGAAAATGATCTGTTTCAAAGAGGAAGTTAGCCAAAAGCCACGTGGGAATAAGACAAAGGCAAAGCTTCCCGTGAAAAAAGAGCTAAAGAGAGCAATCAAGGATTATGGTTTAAAATCCCTCACATCAAGATCAGACTAAAAGACTTGGGTTCCTACTTACTCCCAACTCCTCAATCTAAATCCAATCTACGCATTTGGGAACATAAAATACATTATATGGAAGTTCTGAAGAAGCTAGTAAGAAAAAGATATCTCTTAAACAACTGGAAGAGACCAACCAGGAATCTGCCCCAGATCATCTTAAAAGCAGGGTCTCCACAATCCCAATAAAGCATGGCACCTGGCCTCTGTTACATCAGAGAGCCAATCACTTTGTGTATAGGATTCACAAAATCCTCTCTGTTTTTCGTCTCTGTGTTTGTGTTCTGTATCTGCGTTTCTGTGTGAGTGTGTAATCTGACACTCTGTAATGTCCACTATCTCTTTCTCTCCCTCCCTGACTCCAGTCTCTTCAGAGGAGCAGGAGGGCAGGGGAGAGAGAGAGAGAAAGAGAGAGAAAAATGTTTTCTTGTTTAGGTTATATGTTGGAAAAGAGAAGTGTCAAGTCAGAATTAGAAATAAGATATGTGCAGTTTTAAAGGGTCTTTAATCAAAGTTCATCAGAATGGAAAAGCAAGAAAATTTAAACATGCAGGAAAGAGGCATGTGAAGGAAGGTATAATGTATTTGCACAAACAGTGTGAACAGAAGTTTTGAGAGTAAAAAGTTTGGTATTGGAAAAAATGCTCTTTCTTTCTCCTTCCATTCCAGATCTGGCCAATTTGGAACGTGAAGAGAGAAAAGAAAGAAAGTGGGAACTTTTCCCTTAAATTTATGTTCTAATTTGACTTCTGATAAGTCAGAATTTATTATGCTATTTGGCACTAAGGTAAATTGGGAAATTGCATAGATCTGAAAAAGAGATGCTTTGAGCTCCCTAGCACAAGGAGAAGGGACATGGTACCACTGGATTTTTTTTTCCAGAGTCCTGCTCACCTTTGACTGGCAAATTCAAAGTTCTCACTTTCACAAAAGTTTTTAAGGAATGAACACAAAAGTGAAGTTTACTTGAGTGAAAATTAGAGCAGCTAAAACAAATTTCTCTCATCCCAGATCAGATAAGGGAAGAGAGTAACATATGAAATTTGAGTTGCCCTCCCCCTCCCCCACCTAGAAAAGAAAAAGCGGGGAGGCATAGCAGCTATATGGAGGACTTCTGGGCACCCTGAAGCCCATACTTCTAGGCAATAGGTAAATAGAGGAACTTTTCCTCCCAATCCCCCATGTCCTTGCTCCCACACCACTGGAACCTGGAATTTTTGCTCCTAGTCTTCCAAACCCAGCAACCACTATTACAAAGTAAAGGTCCCTCAGGGACCCTCCTCAATGACTTCTTAGACCTTTAATTCAGGTGCTGGATTCTGCGGTTTCCCAGCACCCCCCAGTCCACAGCCAGGCTCTGCAACGATGAGGAGAAGAAAAGCCTCTATGCTTGGTAAGCCTAATGTATGTAATGATTTGGGAATGCAATTAATGTCATCTGAAATTTTTCTGTTTGTACTGTTATTGTACTTCTAAATTGTAGCAAAATTCTCCTATATTGTAAAACTTGAGTGAATGTTGTGGGCTAAAAATAGTGTTAGACAAAGAAATTTTTAATTTGAATTTTGTTGAAACTAAAAAATGAAAACTGGTTGTTACTTTCTCAGCCTTGCTAACCCTGTCTAGTGAAAAAATAGCAGCCCTCAAGGTGATAGTTCAGGAACAATTAGAGGCTGGTCACATAGAACCTTCCACCAGCCCATGGAATTCTCCTGTATTTTGCATCAAGAAAAAATCTGGTAAATGGAGGATGCTTACTGACCTTCGTCAGGTCAATGCCTCTATGCAGACAATGGGGGCCCTTCAGCCAGAGCTCCCTTCACCAAACATGGTCCCAAGAGGATCAAAAAATTTGGGTTATTGATATAAAAGACTGCTTTTATAGCATTCCACTGCATCCCAATGATGCTAGGCGATTTGCTTTTTCCATCCCTTCAGTGAATTTACAGGAACCTTATGTTAGGTATCAATGGAAAGTGCTCTCCCAGGGCACGAAAAATAGTCCCACCTTATGCCAATGGTATGTCCAACAAGTTATCTGCCCTGTCCGTGAGCACTACCCAACTGTTCTTTTAATACATTATATGGATGACCTCTTGGCAGCTCATCCTGACTCTGACCTCTTGGAAGAGGTCCTGCAGACCACTGTTACACAGTTAGAAGCTTATGGGCTTACTATAGCTCCAGAAAAAATCCAGAAGGTATTGCCCATAGATTATTTGAGAGTAAAGTTACATGAACAAGAGGTGCAGATGAGACAACCCCGTTTAGAGCCTTGTAAGGTCCACACCTTGAATGTTTTCAAAAGCTTATTGGAGATATTCAACGGCTCCGCCCCTGATTGGGGATAACCACTCAACAGCTTGTCCCTTTACATGAAGTGCTCCAGGGATCCTCTGACCCTAAATCCCCCCAGCATTGGACCCCTGAGGCCCTTCAGTGCCTTCAGGAAGTACAAGCTTCCATCCATGCCGGATCCACTGTGAGGTTCCTTGCAATCGATCTCTCAGAGCTTACTGTCTTTCACACTCCATCACTCCCCACAGGGGTTCTTCATCAGGCAGTTGGGATTATTGAATGGGTACACTTAGCTCAGATCAAGAATAGAAAGTGCTCTCCCTATACCAATCTTGTTGCCCAAGTTGCCTGGAAGGGCATAGTTAGACAACGAGTACTCAATGGCAGAGACCCTCAGGTCATCTACACTATGTATACTAATGAACAGTTACAAAAATGTTTCCAAGAGGACCCTGATTGGCAGCTTATAATTGGGCACACTTTTCACCATGGTACACCTCTTCCTCTGGCCCACCAATTTACAAGTTGGCCTTGGGCATGGGGGAACAAATTTTCTTCCACACCTGTTAATGGAATCAATGTATTTACTGATGCCACCAAACTGCATCAGGCCTCCTTATACATACCTTCTAGGAACAGTATCCAAGTCTTTAAGACTCCATTCACTTCTACTCAAAATGAATTGTTTGCAGTCCCACAGGCCATGCTTTTAGACATTCCTATTAACATTATTACTAATAGTCATTATGTTGCAGGCCTTATACCTCATTTGGAAACAGCTTATGTCCCTCCCTGCAGTGATTCTATTACCCAGCTCACTTTGGAGACGCAGCGCTTGGTGCGTGAGCGCTCTTCTTCCTTTCATGTCATGCATATCCATTCCCATTCTGGATTGCCTGGCCCCCTTGTGCGCAGCAATGCTACAGCTGATGCTGCACGTCAGGGAATAGCCCTGACATCACCTGCCCAATTGGCTCTTTCCAAATTTCACCTTTCTGCATGCTCTGTCCGGCACCTGTATGATCTCAACAAAGCTGAGGCACGGAGAATTGTAAAATCTTGCACCAGCTGTGCTCCTTTTTTTCCTCCTCCTGCTGTCACTGTCCGGAACCCTATAGAGGACAGGCCCAATGACATTTGGCAGATGGATGTCACCCACTATTCCCCTTTTGGACATTCTCAATATATTCATGTATGTGTGGACACATTTTCCGGCTTCACCATGGCTACTGCTAGAACAGGTGAGGCGGTGAAGGACGTGACTGCACATCTTCTTTTTTGTTTTGCCAATCATGGCATCACAAAAATTCTCAAAACTTATAATGGTCCTGCTTATACTGCAAAGGTCTTCCGGGTTTTTTGCCTGGAATGGTCTATTACTCACATCACCGGGATCCCTCACAATCCCCCTGGACAGGCTATCGTGGAATGGACTAACCGCTCCCTGAAAGCTTTCCTACAAAAACAAAAAGGGAGAGCCAGATCTGGTCCACAGATTAGCTTGAATCTGGCTCTATACACATTGAATTACTTAAAATTTGATGATCATAACATGTCCCCAGCAATGAAATATATCCTAGGCCCATCACAGAAGCCACAGTCTATGCCGCAGTCTGGGGCCCAACCCGCACTTGGAGGTGTTGGAGCATCTGCCATGTGGAAGGATGCAGATGGACAGTGGATGGGGCCAGGAACCATAACTGTCTGGGGCCGAGGCTATGTTTGTGTCTCCACAGGTGAAGGTGACGAGGTGTGGGTTCCCGTCCATAGGATCCATGTGCTCGAGACAACAGCAGGCCATGATGGGGTGAAAGTCATGGGGACGGTGGAAAAGACAAGCACGGAAGCGACAGCGGCTACTTCAGGGGCTGTCTAGTTTTCACCTGCAGCAACATGCTCCTGCACCTGCTCCTTCTGGTCTCCCTGATGGGTCTCAGCAAGGGGACCCAGTCACCAGCCCATCAACACCACTGGGCCTTCATCAACAATCCCCCTTTGGTTGAGGGTGATAAGTTGGGGTGAATCTATCCCACACCCCGTACTACAAGGGAACCTTTCCCACATGTTTGGACAACCCTTTATATATAAGGGGAATCAGAATAAGGAAACCCCTCAGATACTTGGTATCACCTTGCTGGTGGAACTCATCATTGGTTCCATGGCCTTAGCATTGGCAGTATCAAACACACGGAATGAGGTTTGGGAAGCCACTGAACTACATGACCTCACGCATAATGTTTCCCTTGGGTTCAGGCATCAGGCTCAGATAGATGAGGACTTTTACCAAGCTATTAGAACTTTACAAAATGCAGTGCGGGTATTAGGCACAGAGGTGGAGTATCTGGAATTACAGACCAAACTACAATGTGACTATTATTTTAACACTTTCTGCCTTATCTCAAAACAATATAACGCCACCGAACATAATTGGGACATAATTTGTGTGCAGTTGCAGGGTGCTGTTTTGGACAATATCACACTAGAACTCCAACAACTGATAAGCTTGGCAGAAGACATTAACATTGCATCACATGATGATTTGCTCCCTGATAAAACTGTGCAGCACATTTTGGACTTTTTTCAACAAGCTGACCCATGGCATTGGCTGAAGCAATGGCTCATCCCCCTTGGCATAGGGTTTCTGTTCCTCGTTCTGGGTCTCTGTCTCCTCCCTTATTTTTTTCGCTGCCTCTTTTCTCTTATGCACCGTTCCCTGTTTGGCATGAAGCATAACATTATGGTTCTCCGTGATCTGTCCACTTCACGGCAAAACAAAAAGGGGGAGTTGTAATGGGGTGAGTTAGAGCTAACCCCTGCCCTCGCTGGAACTCTGTGCCCAGGGCCTGCTGAGGTAAACTCAGGGGTCTGAGGTATGGGTGGGACAAGATGGAGTCAGGAGGAAGGGTCTCACCCTTGTTGGCAACGTGGTGCCGGGTTCTTTTCCGGGTTTACCTGTGCACAGGTGAATTATGGGGAGAGCACGGGAAGGAAAGGGGAGGAGAGTAGGAGGGGAGTAGGAGGGACGGGGTGGCCCTATTGCTACGTAATCAAAGCTATAAAAGTTTGGGTACTAACTTGATTAAACGGAGCTGCTTATCACCATCATGCCTCCCGCCTTGTTCATTGCCTGCGAGATCAGGCCTTTGCTGGACAAAGGCCTGGGAGTTTGGAGTAAGAGGGACCCCAACAGAAAATCATGAAAAGAGGAAAAGTAAGCACTGGCAACTGATTGGATATGTGGGGCAAGGAAAATTGAGGAGTCCAGGAATATAGCAGAAGTTACAAACCTGGAGAGTGGAAGAATGGTGGTTCCTTTGATGGAAATAGAGAAATTTAAAAGGGCATTATTTTGGGATCAATGCTCATTTTCTACCTTGTCTCCTGTCATAATTCCAGAATTAGCATTTTTCTCCTGTCCTTCCTGCTCAGTTCCAGACCCTGATCACACCCATATGCCTTCCTTCTTGTTCATCCCTTGTTGATCCAACTGCACAAGACCTAGTCTACCCATACTACTTCACAAGGACACTATCCTTCACAGGCTGTACTTTGCAGTCACCTAGTGGCCACAAAATTCTTTCCTTGGTCCTGTGCTGTGTGCTTAGCAATGATTTAGATGGAGATGTTGTTGTTCAGTTATTTCAAATTTTAGTCATGTCTGATTATTCATGGCCCCACTTGAGGTTTTCTTGGCAAAGATCCTAGAGGGGTTTGCCATTTTCTTCTCCACCTCATTTTATAGATGAGCAACTAAGGCAAACAGGGTCCCACAGCAAGGAAGTGTCTGAGTCTGGATTTGAACTCAGAAAGATGAACCTTACTTCAGGCCTTGGACTCTATGCACTGTGCCACCTTCCTACCTAGATGGAGATATAAATGGCAGCAAATGATGAGATGATACCAGAAGATATGTTGGACAGAATCAAGATCTAGAAATAAACCAGCACACTGAAGTGATGGCCCAAGACTAAGTAGGTGAAATATTAGAGCTGTCCCAAAGAGAAGGGGCAGGAGGAGAACAACCCTTTATTAAGCACCTACTATGTCCCAGGCACTGTGCTAAGCAAATTACGAATATAATCTCATTTTATCCTCACAACAACTCCGTGAGGTTGGTTGTAACCTTTTTTTACTGTTGAAAAAACTGAGGCCGACATGGGTTAAGTGACTTGTCCAGGGTGAAATAACTAATACATATCTGAGGACAGATTTGAACTCATATCTTCCAGAATCTAGGGACCAGTGCTCTATTCAGTGAGCTTTCCAGCTACAGATTACTCCAGGAAGTGTTTTTCCAGGACTCTGCCTTCATTAGTCGAAAAAAAATTGGGCAGGTTTAGCTCGAAGAATACTTTAAAGTCTTCCTAAGGCATCATGTTAACTGCCACGATAAGTGTAAGAACTTGCTAGGGACAGGGAGTTTGTGGTTAGGCCACCACCCCAGGGACAGCGGAGGTGGGACAGCTACAGAACTACAGCTGCAGTTGCTTCCAGCCCCAGGCCCACCTGGTGGGAGGAATTAAGTGGAGGATCAGAGCAGGAGTGCAGAGTATGCTGAAGAGCTAAGTCCAGTCCAGGTTGGGGGTTCTTGGGGAAGGACGAGTGCTGGTGTGGAAGAGCTGGTGCATCCCTCCAAGTTTGGAACATAGAACTCTGTACTCTACAAGCAGTCATACCCTGCTGAAAAACTCAAGGGTCAAGTAAGTTGGCTGTGAACATGGCCAGGCAGCAAAAACACAACCAGATTCAGTCTCAGACTCTGGAATCTTTCTTTGGTGACAAAGAAGACCAAAACATACAGCAAGAAGTCAACAAAGTCAAAGAGCCTACATCAAAAGCCTCCAAGAAAAACATGAACTGGTCTCAGGCCATAGAAGAGCTCAAAAA
>JAQQSZ010016962.1:0-10906 GCA_028646595.1 Phalanger gymnotis
ACATTAAGGGACCAAAGGGCTTGGAATATGATATTCCGGAAGTAGGATTAAAACCAAGAATCACCTACCCAGCAAAACTGAGTATCATATTCCAAGGCAAAATATAGATTTTCAATAAAATAGAGGACTTTCAAGCTTTCTCAGTGAAAAGACCAGAGGTGAATAAAAAATTTGACTTTCAAACACAAGACTCAAGAGAAGCATGAAAAGGTAAAGAAGAAAGAGAAATCATAAGGGACTTACTAAAATTAAACTGTTTTGTTTACATTCCTACATGGAAATATGATGTGTATAATTCATGAGACATTAGTATTAGGGTAGCTGAAGGGAATATGCATATATATATATATATGTATATGTATATGTATATGTATATACATATATATATATATATACATGTATATATGTGTGTGCTTGTGTGTGTATTTGTGTATATATAATATTATATATGTATATATATACATATATATAACATATATATATATATATATATATATAGACAGAGGGCACAGGGTGAGTTGAATATGAAGGGATGATATCTAAAAAAATAAAATCAAATTGAGGGATGAGAGAGGAATATATATTGAGAGAGGGAGAAAGGGAGAGATAGAATGGGGTAAATTATCTTGCACAAAAGTGGCAAGAAAAAGCAGTTCTGTTGAGAGGGAAGAGCGGGCAGGTGAGGGGGAATGAATGAATATTGCTCTCATTGGATTTGACCTGAGGAAGGAATAACATAAACACTCAATTGGGTTTCTTACCTCATAGGAAAGAAGCAGGAAGTAGGTAAAAAAGGGGGCACAATAGAAGGGAGGGCTGATAGGAGGAGTAAGTAATCAAAAGCAAATACTTTTGAAAAGGGACAGGGCCAAGGGAGAAAACTGGATAAAGGGGAATAGGATAGGAAGGAGCAAAATATACATGAGTATTGTGGAAGGGTCTTACATAATGATACACTTGTAGCCTGTGTTGAATTTCTTGCCTTCTCAGGGAGGGTGGGTGGGGAGGTAAGAGGGGAGAGAATTTGGAACTCAAAGTCTTAAAAGCAGATGTTCAAAAAAAGTTTTTGCATGCACCTAGAAAGTAAGATATACGGGCAATGGAGCATAAAATCTATCTTGCCCTACAAGAAAGTAAGGGAAAAGGGGATGGGAGGAGTGGGGTGACAGAAGGTAGGGCTGACTGGGGAACAGGGCAATCAGAATATATGCCATCTTGGAGTGGGGGGGAGTAGAAATGGGGAGAAAATTTGTAATTCAAACTCTTGTGAAAATTAATGCTGAAAACTAAAAATGTTAAATAAATAATATTAAAAAAACAACTCTTCCTCTTCCCCTTTCAGCTTCCAACTTTCCTATGTCTATAAATACAATGCAGTCATTTCTATCCCCTTCATCAACATTACCATCATATTAAAAAAAAACCCATTCCTCAAAATCAAAATATTAATTCAATATAAAAACCACAGCATTTTGGACAACAGCCTGTGTCACTAACTGTTCCCATTAAAATCTCTCAATTACGCTTTGGATTTTGTCTCTGAGGATTAATCAAACTTGAATCAGCCAAGGCTGCTTAGTGGGAGGGGGTGGGACTCAACAGTGAAGAATGAGAGTGTAGTTGAGAAAGAAGACAAAATTATCTTTCCATTAGGATAAATGACTTACAGTTTCAAAAAATTTTAAACATTCTCCAATATCATTATTTTTCATTTCTATTATTTAAGACTCTACCCCCAATTCCTTGTAACAACACTTTCAACCCCTACCCCTACCCTTTCTCCAAGTAGATTTTCTCTTCTTTTCAGGGGAGTCTAATAGAAGTGATTTTTCTTTCTGATTATGTCTTAGTTTGTGCAGCAGCATTATCAGTGTCAACAGACTCAGGATGTCACACCATAGGGATGTACCACCTTAATTGAAATGTATTTCCTTGGCTAGCTGTGAATTTGCACACAGAACACTTAGACCTTGAATGAGCAGCTTAATTTTGCTTACACTTGCCAATAATGAAGAGTATGATGGCTTTAAAAAGACAACTCAGTAATGTACAATGGTTTACTAAGTTTCCATCCCAATGTACTTTTGTTGCTGAGAAAAAAGATTAAAATATGCATACCAAATCAACATCAAATTTCATAATTAGTGTTGTGGCATTAGACTAGTTAAGAGCAGAATTTCCCTTCCCATAGTTTTCTAGGTTTGCTGTCCTAAGTTACCAAGTCATTTTAAATTCATAGTCCCTCAAAACTATCTCCTCCTATACTCCTTCCTTCCTTCCTTCCTTCCTTCCTTCCTTCCTTCCCTCTCTTCCTCCTTCCTTCCTTCCTTCCTTCCTTCCTTCCTTCCTTCCTTCCTTCCTTCCTTCCTTCTCTCCCTCCTTCCTTCCTTCCTTCCTTCCTTCCTTCCTTCCTTCCTTCCTTCCTTCCTTCCTTCCTTCCTTCCTTCCTTTCTTCCTTCCTTCCTTCCTTCCTTTCTTCCTTCCTTTCTTCGCAGTTGGGGTTACGTGACTTACCCAGGGTTACACAGCTAGTAAGTGTCTGAGGCCAGGTTGAGCTCAGGTCTTCCCGACTCCAGGGCTGGTGCTCTATCCACTGTACCACCCATCTCCCCCTATTTTCATATTTCTATACATTTTCCATAAATGACCTACCATGGACCTACATGTGCTTTATCTCCTCCCATTACTGAAGATAAAGTTATTTAGTGTACATGTGTGTGTACAGTAGATTGGAGAGAATACTCACACTAAAGAAATCACAGATTCATCATTACTGAAGCATAAATAAATAGGCATCTAACATCTATTTCTGTATCTACATAAAATCTTGTACTTTTATAACTCTCCCCTCCCTTTTTACAAAAACATTCTTTTTCTGACTTACACTGTAAAAGAGGGAGGTCCTGGCCAGGAGTTACATAAATATCCTCCTGATATGAGGAAGGAAAGGGTAGTTTCCTGCTAGGAACAAGTTGAAGAAAAGCTAAAAACATGAAAACAGGCAAATTAAGAAAAACAAACAAACAAAGAAAAACCTTTTCTCAAAAAAGAGACTTCTGAAGTCACTGAGCTATAATCTGTTAAATAGAGAACCATCTAGTTTACTGCTGGGGCTTGAATGTTGTCCCCTTATGCAGTGTGACTTGGTGGTCAGAGCATGGAACCCAAAGCTGGGCTCTGATACAATTCTAGTTACTCATTCTGGAAAATGCGTCTGTGCAATAGGATGAGCTACACCAATAATAGATGCTAATAATATTATAAGGCCACCCCTACAGCTTCCTCTGCTGCCTTATCATGACATAGAGGGTTATTAAAGACCATGCCAGCAGAAACAAAAGCCCTGGCCAGTCTGACCAACCAAAAAGTCATTTGGCAATAGACCCCCAAATTTTTAGACTACATGTTTGTTGTCTCAGTACCAGCCTGTTTTTTGAAAAGGTCATCACCAAAATGGGTATAGGGACATGGATTTTTTTCATAATAGGAAATAATAGAATTTATATACTAGTTCAAGGTATACAAAGTGCTATATATATATTTACATGTGCATATTTTATATGTGTATATATGTGATATACTCACACACCCACATAATTTTATCTTCACTATAGCTCTGAGAAGTGACTAAATTGAGACAATGAGATGTTCAGTGACTTGACCAGGGTCACACATAATAGAAAGTTTTGGGGTTGGGTTTCAAACTCAGGTCTTCTTCAGTTCAAATGTGGCACTCTATATATTGTGCCATCTACCAGCCACAGAAGCTAATGAAGACCATCTTTGAAGCCCTTAAAGATGGTTTGGTACATGTTTTGGTACTCTGTTTTGGTACATGAATGCAAATGACAATGAAATGATAGATCCTTGCAGTAATTATGATGGTGGTGGTGGTGATGATGATGATGAGGTTGATGATACTTGAGAGGCAGTGTGGCATAGTAGATAGAGTGCTGGCCAAAGAGCCAGGAAGACCTGAGTTCAGCTCCTGCGTCAGAGACAGACTGGCTATATGATACCTCTCGGCCGGCGAGTCACTTAGCAGCCCAGAGCACGGGGTGACCCATTCACTCTTTAAGTTGCAAAGAGGTAATGATCTGTAAGAGTAGAGGAAGTTCTCTAGCAGTTTCCTACCCTAATAAAATAAGAGGTCCAGTTTTTTTTAAAATATAGTTTGTACTTCTAACTATCTCTTTTCTCCAGTGTGCTATTAATTGTGTGTGGGGCAGCTGGGGGTCTGAAAATATGAGAGAGGACTGGGTAATCATTTAGTGAGCCACTTCTGTGCTTTGCCTGTTACATGCTTACCATGTGAATTAGTGTCTTCACTGTCCTATTGGAGCACAATGTTCTGCAAAAAGGGCCTCTGCTTTTGTTCAGATGCAGCTGAGAGCCCTTGCATGTACCACCGAAGTCAATAGTTGGATTCGTAATAACAATTTGCTCACAAATGCTGGTAATCTCAGCCTCTCTGTGTGAGCCACTTATCGTTCTAGAGGATCACAAGAGCTATGAGAAAGTCTGAGAGAGGAAATGTTCTTTAGTCTCCTAAGGCTGAAAGCATGATCTCTCCAGCTGTGGTGATTGCAGTTGGGCTGTGCTCTTTAGGCCATTACTCAAATAGAAACTCAGTATAATCAGTGATGTTCTAGCAACCATTTATATTGATAAGCCTAAAATACCACCACTCAGCATGCATCTTCTCCCTCTTTTTTTAAAAAGGATTTCAGATTCAGTATTTCACCAAAATTTATAGCATTTATTATTTGGAAAGACTCTCAGAAAGTATAAATAAAATTAGATAAAGAGGTACAGATTACTTTATTATTTGAACAAAGAAGCTTTAAAACTTATTAATTGCTAAGTACCCAGATTTTGGTTTAAGTCATATATTGTCTGGCCAAAAACAAAACAAAACCAAACAAAAAACCCTACAGCTTCTCTTTCATGCAATTAGACAAAGAATCTTGTCTTATATTTTTAAACATCAAAGGTGGTTATGTCATGGCAGATCCAATTATTTGACAGTGAGGGAAAATGTTATAGTGAGAGAACATCTGAAATACCAAACTATCTTAGCTTTTATAATTGAAATATGTTCTAGATATGAGAGAGAGAGAGACAGAGACAGACACAAAGAGACAGAGAGATAGAGAGACAACAGGAGGGGGCAGAGGGGGGAAAGGAGAGAGGAGACAGAAAGAGAAGAGGGAGTTTACATTATGAGGGATTAGGATAAATTTGGATGCCCAATTAATAAAATGTTACGGAGTTTGAGATACTCAATTAAATAGGTTAATTAATATACTAGAGCAATCTTGCTGAGCCATTCCAATTTTTCATACATTTCCTGAATTAATGCATAAATTCTTGCTCCCAAAGGCTTGTCTAAATATTCCATTCACAACATTGTGAATTTTATTTAATATAGACTATAAATTTTAGTCTCTGTGGATTCTGAATATCAAAGCATTAGTGTATTCAGGACACTCAAATCCTGTCTGATTGTGATGCTGTGGGCTAGAAATAGTTTGTCCTTTCATCAGCTAGTATTTAAATCAAGAATGGCCAGATGGGCTCTGCCATAGCAGAGGAGTGTGGCCATTTTCTACATGAGGAGAAGCACAAATAACCCAGAGACAGGACTTCCCTGGCTTATTTCATACATTCATGTTAACTCTATGTTCTATTCAAAGAGGTTTATTTATTTTTCCAAGAACTAAGAATTCCACAAATGGTTGGACCCAAGCTACTCCCCAGCTGCTAGAATGCACTCCCTCATCTCTGCCTCTTAGAGATTCTTTCACTTTTTCCATGGACCATCATTGCCAAGTCCTTCAAGACTTTTCTTATGTCCCTATCTAGTAGAGTTCTCTTCCTTGAAGTATTTCATGTTTGAGTAAACATTCTATACTCCTAAGAGAAAGTAATGTCCTTGAGTATGAAAAATGTTCTATTTTTGTATTTATTTTCCTATTGTCCAGCATAATACTTTACACATAGTAAGCACTTTATAAAGGCTTGTAAAATGAGTTAAATAAGATAGACAACCCAAAGATGTGAAAAGGGTAGACAGCAAGTGACATATTTATAAATATGTCTAGAACCAGAAGAGGTCTTCTGATCTATTGGGTTGCTCTCTCATTGAAAGATTATAGGGGGACATGGACACGAGTAAGTGAAGTCATAGGTTGCAAATTAAATTGTTGGAGGGAGTAACCATTTCAAAAATCATCGAGTATCAAAGTTTAACGACAGACAAGTCCACTTCCTCTAGCACAGTGGTATTT
Organism: Phalanger gymnotis; assembly: GCA_028646595.1. NCBI lineage: Eukaryota > Metazoa > Chordata > Mammalia > Diprotodontia > Phalangeridae > Phalanger > Phalanger gymnotis. The sequence continues at coordinate 6,291 of JAQQSZ010016962.1, forward strand.
AATTTATACTCAGTCATACAGAACATGTTTCAGTGAAGGCTCAAAATCTCTCGTAGAATAGAACACAAAGAAGATGAGATTTCCTGACCTTACCTTGTCCTGGCTCTGCAAACAGTATCTATTATTCACAGTACAAGAGATGCTGTTTGCCAGTGATACCCCATCTGGTTCTTCTGGGGTTAGTAAGACACAAGAAGAATAACTATATTGCAGGTATATTCTATCTATATCTCAAATATGAAGCAAACAAAGATTTTTAATTTTAATTAGTGAAAGAATCACATCAGGGGCATTTCTATATTAATTTGATATAATGCAATTCGTGGAAATGAACAAAAAGGAATCAAGTCATACTAAAGACAACTGAATGGGGGCATAAAGAGAACTGAGACAGTGTTACACCCAATTAGTATCCATTGGTAGCAAACCCATTAGTTCTGTAATGATAGACCATTTTGTTGTTCAGTCATTTTAAGTCATGTTTGACTCTTTGTGACACCATTTGGGTTGTGGGGGTTTCTTTTTGGCAAAGATACTGGAGTGGTTTACATTTCCTTCTCTAGCTCATTTTACAGATGAGAAAGCTGGAACAAATAGGGTTAAGTGACTTGCCCAAGGTCATAGAGCTAGTGAGTGTCTGAGGCCAGATTTGAACTCAGGAAGAGGAGTCCTCCTGGCTCCCGGGCCAGCACTCTAGGCACTGCACCACTTACCACAATTCATTGCATAAACTTCACTCAAAAATGCCAAAATTCTTTTGCAAAAGGTGAGGTGTGACAATTATGTGAAGCTTTCTAAATAAAAATTGTGTTGGTATTACTTAAAAATCATTTATTACTAAACTGTATCACTGGAAGATGAACTATACAGTTTAGCTAGCAAGACATAAGTCTTCCTATATCACGTGACTTTCTCATGGCAGCTTCACCTGCACACCTGCTCTCCTTGTGCCTACTGCTCTTAATTGGGTTGAGTGAGAATACAGTTAGTATTGCAGTGTGTAACAACAATGTTGTTAACAGCTAATGTGGCTGTGTAAGACCAACAACAAGAGCACATAGAAGGGCTGCCAACACAAGTTCTTCGATTTGCTTTTCTAAGGAAAGCAACTTTAAGAGGTTAACAATCTCGGTTTAATTAAACATACATATATTGTTCACTTAATTCAGGGGGAAAAGATCAGCCCCCTGAACTTCAGGGCAAATACAAACCGAAATTACAAACATCAACAGACAGACCTTGTCTGATCAAATCACAATTCATAGTTACCAGAGAAGCACCAACACTGTCTAGGTTATCAAAGCCAGAGGTAGGGCTATTTATGCCCTATTAATGCCCAGAGCCTTTCAATGAGTGTACCCCTAGAAGTCAACTGCTAGTCTTCCAGTACATATACCCTGTTCAGGACGCTGAGGGCTGGGACAGCCAACTTAGCATTTAAAGTCTGAGAAATCAGGGTGTGGGAAAGCTCAACCACTAGCACCACATCATATACAAATCAATGACTCTTCACCACCCTGGTGCTGAGAAGCATTCTAAGACAAAAGATCCCACTTTACCTGCCCCATTCAAAGAAAGGCCAGACTCATCAAAGGCACTTGAGAGAAATACAACAAAAGATCCTGCCCCAGCTTACCATTACACAGTGCTCTAACTAACCATGCAAGTCAGCTTTCAGAAATATATTGATAATGCATGTGCACTGAGAATTCTAGGCTCCAGACTTGAAATCTGTGAGAGATAAATGCATATCCGTATGCCACTGGTGAACATATTGCTGCTCTGTTTACTTTTTAAGCAGCATGATGGGCAGAATTATACATGTTTCATTACATAGTGAAAGATTATAAACCAATTTTTTGACTGAAAAAACAGGATGCAATTATTATGTGGTGGCAATGATTATGCAGTTAATTAAGGTACCTGCCCCTAATGACAGCCACGAGGATGCTTGCTTATGGACAATACCTGAGGATATTATTTATGCGTGGAAAATTTGGAAAACTAATATTTGAATTTATATTGCTAAAGAGTTGTGTCAATAGATTTTGGAAGATGTCATCCGTGGTTAAAAATATTTTACCCCTCCAAAAAGGAAGAAACTTATTAACTCTTGAAGTTTGGAGAAGAGTTACATCAGTGTTAAAGTCTCAGAAGGTCTCTTAGTATATAACACTGGGAGATACTTCCACCGATAGCACTACATCATCAATGGAACAAAAAGAATAGTGTAATTATAAAGAAAGCTTGAATAATGATGTCTTGGTGTATGTTAAGGGTAAATAGCTCTGGTCTTATTTCTTTCAAAAATGAAAATGTTGTATTGATCTACATTATATTGTTAGGGACATGTAATGACATTTCTTCCAATTTATACTCTTCTAATTTTCAACTTGGGAGTATGTTTTAAAAGAATGTACCTATGAATAAAAGAATTACCTATGTAATAAGGCACACCACCACATTACTCAGTGCGCATAGTTATTAAGGGTAGATTTTGTTTCCCTCTTGCTCTGAGATTGATGGCAGGGATATTTGCATACATTTTGAATGAAATATAGTAGACTACAGTAATATTAAGGAATTTCATTGTCCTAGGGAAATACACTACACTGTTCCCACACATCTAAGGTCTAATGGTTTAAAGATGAATTCTGAGTCATTTTGGTCCCTTGTTTCTTTCAGCTAAAAGGTTTCACCTTTGCTTGAAACTACTTCCAATTGATGGTAATGGTGAACAGGTGATAATACCATTTAATTTCTGTGTTAATCTTATTTAAGAATTTGTTTATGATCTCTTACTCTCCTCTCTATTAGTTAACCATGGATATATTATGAATCTAGAAAAAATTTAATTTCATTAGGGATTTATGAATAAAATAGATTGTTCTCTTTAAGATGGTGAGTGGCCCTAGATGTTAGTTTTCTTAAGAAAGGGGAGACTTGGGCGTGTTTATAGGTAATAGTCAAGGAACTGGTTGATAGGGAGAGATAGAAGATTAGTGAGAAAGCAGCCTGGAATCCCTAGTTTCCTTATTTGTGAAATGTCTTTGTGTTTGTGTTTGTGGGAGAAATCAATGACCTCTAATGAATCTCTCAGATCTAGGCTATGAATCAAATATAATCTATGAGTCAAAACCATGAAAAAAGTCTCTTTGCGACAGATATTTAGATTGTCATCACATTAACACTGTCTGATGGACATTTAAAGGCACTATCTATGGAATAAACGCTGGCAGAAACTATTAAGCTAGAAAGGTTATGGTCTATGTATGGTCTACAAGATGACTAAGTTTGTACTGGCTCATTACAGAAGGTTGGCCACTCAAAGTTGGGGAGCAATGATATCTATGTCATGGAAATTTGCACCCATACAGATGTAACTGAGGGCCTTTCTGAAACATTGACGTTAAGACTGTTTGTAAAAGGAGACTCAGGTAGGTGCTTTGGTGATTAAACAATATGGAAGCCCATCATTTTATGTCCTTTACAGTTAATTAAACATAAAGGCCACATAGACCTATTCTAAACATGTGAGATGAAAAAAAGTAGGGAAAAGAGAAGGCCAAGGAGAATATCATTTACTCTGAGAAGAATCTTTTATTTTTCCAAATACTGTCAACATAATGCCATTTGCCTCTACTGTCCTCTCTTATCCATACTCTTTGAATAAACATTAATGAAACCTAATTATGACAATATATTCAAGGAATATATACATATATATCTAAACTTCATGATATACACATATGTATATATGGAAATACAATGATCTACTTTGTCCTGATTGTAACCCCTCAAAATAATCTAGGATCTTATGAAGAGGCATTGGCTTTTGTAGTGGACTAAGGCAACATTCCTATTCCTATTCAATCAGGCATATAATTTAATTGTTGGTACATAATATATTTCAGAAAAAGATAACCACCTATTTACTGAGTAGTGGCATATGAATATGCCTTTCACTCACTATCTAAACGTATTGTCATGTCAAAAAGGAAATGAATGTGGTGAGGATCAGATTTCTTATTGTTCTCCTACAGAGGAAGTCAGTTAACAATACTTAGATTGACTTTTCAAATCCAATGTTATCAATGCCTGCTTCTTACTTTAATATACTCTAAGTATCCCTAGACTTATTTCTTCCTTAATTTATTTAATACATATATGTGTGTTGTTTAGTATATGTTATATAATACATATCATATACAATATATTTGTATAAACTCACATGATTTAATTGTCATTTTATATTTTAAAAAAATCACTTCAGGGGGGCAGAGCCAAGATGGCAGCTGGAAAGCAGGGACTAGTGTGAGCTCCCTGCCAAGTCCCTCCAAAAACCTATAAAAAATGGCTCTGAACCAATTCCAGAACTGCAGAACCCACAAAACAGCAGAGGGAAGCAGGGCTCCAGCTCAGGACAGCCTGGATAGTCTCTGGGTAAGGTCTATCCTGCATGGAACTGGGAGCAGAGCAGAGTGGAGCAGAGCCCAGCATGGGCGTCGTGGACCAACCAGACCAGGACTCAAGCGGAGCGTGCCCTAGTGCCCTGAATCAGTGAGCTGTGGCAGTTACCAGACTGTTCAACCCACAAACACCAAAGACAACAGAGA
>JAQQSZ010016963.1:0-10906 GCA_028646595.1 Phalanger gymnotis
CCCTTCCCTTCCCTTCCCTTCCCTTCCCTTCCCTTCCCTTCCCTTCCCTTCCCTTCCCTTCCCTTCCCTTCCCTTCCCCTCCCTTTCCCTTTCCTTCTTTCCCCCTCAATACCATTGCAATATCCTTAAGAAAAATTAAAAGAAGAGATAATCAGTCGTTGACCCAAGGAGACACCTATGCATCAAGAATTTTGATACTTCCTCCATGAGGCATCAACTGTAGGCAATTTATAAGAAATGTAATTTCACAGTAAGGCCAAAAAAAAAGCATATTCTTTAAATTGATGGTAGGGATGTAAACCTCGGCTTTCTTATTCTCTCATAGTCAGCTTGAGGAGATAAATATAGGATAAGTGACACAGGAAGGGTATTAGTTGCAAATTGGTTTTTCACAGTTACAAGACCTACCAAAATAATTTAATAATGAAGATCTCTTCTATAAAATGGTAACTTTATTTATTTGTTCTTCCCATAGCCTGAATCAGGGTCATCTATATATTCTGGATAGAGGACATAAAATCTAACTAGTATGATAGAACATACTGCATGAATTTAGAAAGGGATGCATCCTTTAAAGTCAGCCAAAATGACTGTTTTTACCACACAAAAAGATACCCACAAAAATAGCTTTTTGAATTATTTCAGTGATAGACATGCTGTGTTCTAGAATGAAAATCTGTATCATTATTGCCAACAGAGACTTGCCTCCCCTTTTTCAAGGTATCTTTAAAGAACAGAAGCATAAACTTTAATGTTTTGGGGCCTGCTGGAAACAATGGTGGGCCTTAAGCAAAAAATAAAATGAGAGATGGCCATGTGGGTGTGGCAGAGAGGACGTGGGATTAGTAAATCAGGAGAGGTGGATTCGGGTTTTAGCTTTGTGACTTGTAGCAAGTCAAATAACCACAGGCAAGCCTGGTAATCTCTCTGTGTCTCAGTTTTCTCTTCTGTGAAATGAGGATAAAGCCAGCTTCACTATCTTATCTCTCTCCTAGAGCAGTCCTGAAACTCATTTGAGATGTGTAAAGATACTTTGAAAACTATTATTCACAAATCAGAGGTTTTAATCTGCATGAACTTCCTTTAAAAATATTTTGCTAAACTCTATTTTGATATAATTGGTTTCCTTAATCATCCTTTGTATTTTATTTTATGTATTTAATTTTTTTTTTTTTACTGAGAAGGGGATCATAGATTTCATTAGACTGTCAAAGAGGTTCATAATGCAAAAAAAAAAAAAGGTTAGGAATTCCTGCTGTAAAGTGTTTTTACTTATTAGTACGGGTGTGTGTGTGTGTGTGTGTGTGTGTGTGTGTGTGTGTGTGTGTGTCCTTAAACCTGAGGTCCTTCCCTAATATGCGTGAGCAGGGCAGGATTTGTTAAGAGCGACAGCCACTCCACATCCTCCCCTACAAACCAGAGAAACTCAGGGTGATCAGCCCTCGTATCAATGCTCCTTTCCTCCTTTTCTGTCTATCTCAAACATGTACCAGCATCCCACAGAATGGATCAGCCCTGGTCATGAGCCTGGAAGGACTCGTGAGATTCTCGACTTGGACTTACTGCTCCTGGTGAGGGCTTGCTTCTTCACTTGGTCATTCTTCATCATGGCTGCCTCTCACGCCTGTCACCTGAATCTGCTTTGTAGTTCCTTGGCTGATACAGAACCTTAATTGGGGGAGGGAGTGGAAAACTGTGACCAAATGGGCTAGCCTCTTCCCTATCCTATTCTCAGAAAGAGCTTAGTGTTTATCTTTGCTCTTGCTACCTAAGAGCAGAATGGATGACATTTTACTGGTGGGTTCTAGCCTTTCTTCTGTCTTTCTCCATACCTGGACCAGGTTCTGTTTTTGTTTTTTTAATCAGAACAAGGAAGAGGAATGTGGATTTTAAGCAGAATATGAAAAAATATGAACACAATTTTCCTCCAAAAGAGGAAGGTTGTTACTTTCCACTAGAGACTTCATTATTTTTTGTTGTTCAGTCGTTTCAGTCACATCTGACTCTTTGTGACCTCATCTGGGATTTACTTGTCAAAGATGCTGGAGTGGTTTGCCATTTCCTTTTCTAGCGTATTTTACAAAGGAGGAAACTGAGGCAAACAGGGTTAAGTGACTTGTCCAGGGTCACACAGCTAGTAAATGCCTGGGGCCAGATTTGAACCCAGGAAGATGAGACTCTCTGTCTAGTCCAAGTGCTCTCTCCATTGTGTGGGGCATAAGCAAGATGTATATGATTTATTATTCTAAGGATTACAGATTTAGAACTAGAAGAGGTCTTAAAGTTATCCAGTGTAAGCCCTTTACATTTAGAATTGAAGAAACTGAAGCCCAGAGAAAATCACACAAGTCACAAGTGGAAGAGATGAGATTCCTGACATCTTGACTACATATCTAATAAACATTCACCCACACCAAACAATTCAACAAGCATTTAATAAGTGCCTACTGTGTGTCAGGGTCTGTATTAGGCTCTGAGGATGCAAAAACAAAACAAAACAAGCCAGTCCTTGCCCTCTAGGAGTTTATAGTCTACTGGGGAAAACAAATAAGGAAGTACAAAATGAAGGCAAAAGAAAATTTCTGGGCCTGGGGAAAGATCTGATGATTAGGATAGTCAGGAAAGGCATCATAAAATAAATTGCCTGTGTGATAGAGAAAGTGGAATTTTCTGGCATTAAATAAACATAATATAAAATATAAAAAACCCTATATCGATAATGTTCTTCATTGTACACCCATGTGCTGCATCCTAGTTGATTGTCTATTTTCAATCAATCACCAAACATTTGTTAAATATCTACTGTATGCTAGATATTGTTAAAGTGCTGGAAGCACAAAGACAAAAGGGAGACAGTCCTTCCTTCCAAGGATCTTGTCCAGTGGAAGAGAAGATACGTGCATCTATAAGTATATAAAGAATATAGACACAATGAATATAAGGTATTTTTGCGAGAGAGGGACTAGAAGCTGGGGGCCTCAGGAAAAGTCTAATGTACTTTGCTTTCTACCAGTCCTGGGCCTGAATAGCATCTTTTTTTCCATTGCTGTCCTCTGCAGTCTAGCCCACATTGATGGTTTGATATTCACCAGAGCCATCTGTAGAGGACCTTCAGGATCATAGCCCAGGAAGTCAGGAGCAGGAGAGCCAAGGTGGAGGCAGAGAATGAAACAAGCATCCAAGTATTAGGGAGTATGCAGGAAATGAGTGTGAAAGTCAGAGCCAAGCAAACAGTCAGGATAACAGAAAAAAAAACCCAAAAAATGAGACACAACAGAAACCTTGGACCAGAGACAATGTCTGCTTCTGACAGCAAAACCGATATTTCTTTCTGCTGTAGCAGAAGTCAAGGATAGGTTTCTCAGGCTTTGGCTGGCCCAGGGTCTGAAGGATCAAAGACTCCTCTCATAACACAGGTCATAACACAAGTCAAAACCCAATCAATCATACGTCTAAATGTTACCCCAAATGTGAGGAAAATTGGGGGCATACTCTATTTAGGTGATTCGCAAACAGGCCCAGGTTACTTCAGTAGCTGGCATAGGTTTTAAGTAAACCTCCCTTCTGTTTCCTATCATGGCTTACATTTTGGGCCTCAGATCTTTAGTCTTAGTTCTAAACTTCAAAACTGATATAATGAAGGAGGCCACCATGGAAGTCAAGAAGAGCTACATTCAAGTCCTCACACTGCCAGGAACTAATACCATAATATTAATATTACAATTAAAAACTTTTTGTTGTTCAGTTATTTTCAGTCATCTCTGACTCTTCATGACCCCATTTGGGGCTTTCTTGGCAAAGATACTGGACTGGTTTGCCAATTTCTTCTCCAAATTAATAACTTATGTTTCTATTAAATAGACAACGGGAGCATGGCAGAGTGATGAGCAGGTTATCCTCAAAGCCAGGAAGACCACCACCACCGTCCCATTTCTCCTACTGTACCTACTACATACATTTCCTTCTTAATACTTCAAAAGTTTTGCTTCTGTCTTCTCTACTATATTGAAACTGTACTTGAAGGCTACAATAGCCACCTTTTGGTCAAACCCAAAAGCCTTTTTTCAATGATATCATAGATACTGTATAGTTTGCCTCTTACTTCTTATTTCATTTGCTTGCTCTTCTTCATCATCCGATTGTCCTATATCTCAGTCTTCGCCTCATGCTTTCGTCTTGCTACACTTATCCCCTTGAAGAAATGGCCCTTTTTCATGGCTCCTTTCATAGGTCCACACTGATGTCTCACTAATTTAAATGTATAGCTTCAACCTCGTATCAAAGCTTCAGTTCTATACTTCAAATTTCCTATAGGATATTTCTACTTTGCAGATCTACTATTTAAAATTTAGCATATCTAAATTCAGACTTCATCTTTTTAATTTAAATTTTTCATTTTTATTCTGAACTTAAATACTAAAAAAAGTGTTTCCATATACACAGCTTTCAAAGGCGATTATAAGGAAAATGATTTCCATTTCATACTGATTGCTTTTTAAAATGTATATACATATACATATGCTTACATATGTATTTCGATATGTTACTCTCAAAATTGTCTTGCTTTGCTGTGTTTTCTTTTGAATTTCCTTCTGTTCAGTCAACTAGCATTTATTATTGCGTGCCAGAAACTGTGCTAAACACTGAGGATACAAAGAAAGGCAAAAAACTGTACCTGACATCAAGGAGCTCACAGATTAATGGGAGAGACAACATACAAAGAACATTTATACAATATAAATTGGGGATAACCACTGGAGTGACAGCATTAGCATTAGGGAGGATCTGGAAAGGTTTCTTTGGTTCCCTTCTGTATATTTAAAAAAGTATTTCAATGATCCCCTTATGGGTGGATTTTTATTGCTAACCTCCCCCTCCCAAAGTGAAAAGTGGGAAAAGGATGGGGGAAATCTTGAAACAAATGAGCACAGTCGAACAAAATTAATGCACAGAATGTCTGAGTCAAAAAAAATGTGCTCTATCTTGTGCCCTCTCTATGTGGTGGTAGGTAACACTCTCCATCAAAGGACCTTTGGAGATATAGTTTTTTATTGTATTGATCATTTCTCAAGTCTTTAAAGTTTTTCTATGAATTTTGCTGTCCTTGTATGAAATATTATCCTGTTTCTGTTCATTTCATCCTGGATCTATTCATATTACCCAGGATTTTCTGAAATTGTCTCTTCCTCATCTCTTCCATTACATTCATATGCCATAATTTGTCAAGCCATTCCCCAATTGATGGGTACCCCCTTAGATTTTAGTTCTTTGATTTCCTACTTAATAACCCCTACAAGATGAGGAAGTTTGTGTTGGTTTTGGCTCCCCCTGCCTCAGTATTATTTTCTCTTTTTACCTCATTCCTTCCTATACCTATTTTCCTGTTGAACTTGCTATATGGCTACAACAAAATGTGTGTGTGTGTGTGTGTGTGTGTGTGTGTGTGTATGTAAAACTCTCTTTTGTTCACTTCAGACAAGGGTGAGGTTCGTTCGATTCCCACTCTCCCAACCTTTACTTTATTTTTGAATATTCTTCTTCTCATGTGCCACAATCTTATTCTATCCTGTGTTCCCCAATCCTATCACTGATCTTGCCCTGCTGGGCCTGAGCTTGGTATTATTCCCAACATCCACCGCCTTTGCGCTGACTCATTTGCTACTGAAAAAAGCTGGAAAAATCACAAAACTGTGCTAACTAGGTTCACTACAAATTTGTTTTATACTATCTCGATTGGGTGCTCACTGCAGCAAAGCAATCTTTCTTCATCTCCTTAATTGACTCACTATTTCATTCACCACACTGGCTTTTCTAAACCTTTTCATAAGTTCCCTTAACCTCCCATAGCTTCTCCCCTCTATCAACCTCTCAGCTAAGAACCTTGTTTCATATTTCACTGAAAAAATTGAGGCCATTCCCTGTGAGCTTCCTCTTCTCGCCTTCTCTGTATTTCATATTGCTCAGATGCCTTCTGCCATTCTTCATCCCTTTCTCATGTGATGAGATGGCCTTTTTTCCTGCCAAGGCAAAGCCCTCTGCATACATGAATGATCCCATTTCCATCTTGTCTGCCCTAACAGATTGCTCCGTCCATCATCCATGCCCTTTTGCTTATCCTCAATCTCAAGTCTATTGCCTGCTTCCCTACTGCCTCCAAATATGTCCATACTCCTTACATCCTCAAAAAATCCTCACTTGATCCATTCATTATCACCAGCTATCATTCCATCTCTCTCTTCTCTTTTATAACTGAATTCCTTGAGGAGGCCATCTACAACTGATGCCTCCACTTCCCTTCTCCTCACTCTCTTCTGAACCCTCTATGGTTTAGCTTCTCACCTAATCATACAACTGAAACTGCTCTCTCCAGTTACCAATAATCTTTTCATTGTCAAAGCTCTGTACTCTTTTGATGGAGTGATGCTAGTGCCAGGCCTATACCCCAAAGAAATTGAAAAAAGAGGAAAAAGAGCCGTTTGAAGAAAAGAAATATTAATAGCTTTTCTTTTTGTAGTGGCAAAGAATGGGAATTAATGGGGTGCCCATCAAGTAGGGGGAATGACTAAACAAATTGTGGTAAAAGGATGTAATAGAACACTATTGGGCTAGAAGAAATGATGAAACGAATGGTTTCAGAAATGCTTGGGAGAACCAGTATGAAATGCTGGGAAATGCTTGGGAAAACCAGCTGGGAAAAGGGAGCAGAATTAGAAGAATAATTTATACATTAACAATAATGTTGTAAAGAGAAATAACTTTGAAAAACTTAACTTTCATCACCACAATGACCAACTACGACTCCAAGGACCAGTGATGACGTCTACTGCTAGCATCTTACCAAAGAAGTGATATACTCAGAGTGTAGAATGAGGCATATTTTGGGCAAGCCTATTGCATGAATTTATTTTGCTTAACGTCATAATTGTTATGATGATTTTGTTTTGTTTTTCTTTTTTTTTCCCAATGACGGAGGGGAGAAGGTAGAAGGAAGAGAAAATAAATTCTATCCTGCTATAATAAAGACATCGTTAACTTTTCTTAAAGTACAAAAAAATAGAGTAAATTCCCCAGTGTCATAGTCAGCTGAGATAGCATTGAGCTACAGCCCCAGGGGTAAATCCCACCATCAAAGGAGATGGAGTGGAAAAAAAAAATCACAGGATAATGCAAGGGGAAAAAAAGACTACAACCATAAAAGATCTCAGGAGGAAGAAAATGCTATTAAAAATAGAGCACAAGCACTCCATTGAATCAAGTCTGCATTTGAATAGTTCTCAAGGCCTCCACAATTTGGCTCCATCATACTTCCTTCTAATTACCAACATGAAATCCACATTCAGGATCATTTACTCTCTTCTCTAATTCCTTTCACATTTACTTTTGATATACCACAATTTAGGACTTTATTACATATGAGCATAATTTTATCAGAGGTATATTCTAGGTCATGTTGTTAATTGGTTCTAAAAACTCTGATAGTAAGAAAAATATTGTCACTGGGCTCAGTCCATTTTATATTAACTATTTTATGAATAGGCCATTTGCTGTGGGATACTATAATAGGTTTTAGATATAATGTATTAAAGATCTTACAAGAAATTATTATTCCAGGGCAATATGTAGGGCAAATTGATATGTAACATGCTTTCTTGCCCAGTAACTATTTAACATGCATAGTTTAATCTCCCCAGCCAAATGATAAGCTCTCCTTAGGCAGGATTTCTTTTGCATCTCATAGTGACTCAAATATAGATGGAACTCTACTTTTTCCTGGTTCACTACCGACCCCTTGACTGCTCCTTCTCAGTCTTCTTTGCAGGCTCATCATCCACATAATTAACCCAAGTGTGGGATTCACCCCAAGATTCTGTCTTGAACCATCTTTGCTTCATCCTCTATACTTTCTCTCAGTAACCTCATTACCTCCCATGGGTTTAACTATCATCTCTATGCGGATAGCTCAGAGACCTATATATCTATCCTCAGACTGTCCCCTGAGTTTCAGGCCCCCATCTCCATTTGTCTTTTGGACATTTCACACTAGAAGGCTCAGAGACATTTTAAATTCAACAATTCTAAAACTGATCTAACTATTTTTTTCCCCTAAGCTGTCTTGCCCTTCCAAATTTCTCTGTTTCTGTTTAGAGCACCATTCTTCCAGTCTTCCACGTTTTCGGTCTTGACATTATCTTGGACTTCTCAATGTCTCTTACTCCAAATTTCTAACCGGTTTCCAAATCTTGCCATTTCTACCTTTACAAAAACTCTAGCACTCACACAATTACCTCCTTATTTAAGGATCTCTTCATCTATCACCAGGATGATTGTATAACCACTTCCTAATTAGTCTCTTTGCCTCAAGTGTCTTACTACTCCAATCCATCCTGCACACTGGTACCAAAGTTTCCTTAAGCATATATCTTATCATTTCACTCTTTTATTCACCAACTCTAGTATTTTCCTGCTTCCTATTATATATGGTTTTCTGTTTAATTTTTAAAGCCTGAAACAACTTGACACCAATTATCTTTCTAGCCTTATTTGTCATTACTCTCCATCCCACATTCTGTGATATAGGCAAACTGACTATCTCTCTGTTCAGCACATGTGACACTTGATCTCCTATCTCTGTGTCTTTGAACGTGTCATTCCACATCCCTGGAATGCATAACCTCCTTATCTCTGCTTCACAAAGTCTCTCCTTTCCTTTAAGAAGCAGCTCACATAGCATCTTCTGCACGAAACCTTTCTTGATCCCCTCCAAATGCTAGTGCTGTTCCTCCTCAACTATTTTGTATTTAAACATATATGTGTATATACACACACGTATATATGTATATACACATATGTACATATACATACATGTATATAGATATACACATATGTATATACACGCATGTATATGTACATGTGTATGTATACATACACATATATATTTATTAATGTTTATGAAGCATATATTGATATGTGTACTTGTCTCTTCCATTAGAATGTAAGTTCATCTCAAGTAGAGATTGTTACTGTTTGTAGTTGCATCTTCAGGACTTGGGACAGTATGAGGCACATAGCAGATACATAATGGATATTTGTTGATAGGTAGTCAAAAAATAATAATTGATTAATTATCACACTTCAGCAAATTCTTCCTACTTCACCTCCATCCTTCCAAGTCACACAAGAAAGGGAAGGATGTGAAAAAGCTCTCTGCTCTTATTCCTTCTCCCTGGATAAGGAAGCGGAGTGGGAATCATGATCTTCATTCATTACCTCCCCTGGAAGATAAAGCTTGTAACTACTGCTTTTATGAGTTAGAAAACCCAAGTGATGGTATAATAGTGAGAATGATGTATCTGGAGTCAGACAACTTGAGTTCTAATCCTGATTTTGCCACTTAGCACCTCATGACCTTGGACAAGTCATTTAACTTTCTTTGGCCTTGGTTTGCTCATCTGTTAAATGAGAGCATAAAATTAAATGTCCTGTGACGTATATTTCAGCTCTAAATCTATGATCCTATGATCCAAGGAATATTTATTAAGGGAGGTAGCAATGGCAAGGAGAAGGAGCAAAAGCAGGCAGTGGGTAGAAAAAAGGAGAAGGGAGGAAGACATTTTTCCTATAAGAAGTTCTGACTTCCAGGATTGCTGCAGGAGCTGGGAAACAGTCCCCTTTGTTAGATTACAAAATTCTAGTTGGAAAATCCCCTAAATATTTTTTTTTATCATGTGTAACAGTGATCTTTAGTTTTCAGACAAATATTTATATCAAATAGCAAAAATCCGAAGTATAATTTGAATTAAATGTTTATATTTATTTTAGGCAAACACAAAAACTATTTAAATAAATGAAAATATTCCCATCACTTTTTCAATTAAGCAAGTATGAAACAATGTTAAAAATTAATAGTGCTTTCAGAAATGGGGCTATTAAAAAAGGTGAATGCTTTGCTTATTCATGCATTATGTTCTCCATCCACGGTAGGTGTTAAGGGAAATACAGACATAACCTTTTAACAATTTGGCTGCTTTACATTCTCTGGCGAGCACTCAGCCTGCAGCACTCTTAGTACCTTGCAGTTACAGTCGAGGATCTCTTCTCTCCATTTTAAATCCTACTTCATGCAGTATTCATGGGCTTGGACTTTCATATTTCTGAAACTATCATACAAAGTTGTTCTTCCTCAAACTAGAAAAATGAGAAAATCAACACAAAATAATAATGATAATAATACTTAAAAGAAACTTTAAATAAATAAATGTAGTTGTGGTATTTGCAAGTTGATGGGTGAAGTACGTGATCACAGGATTTCGAAATGGAAAGGGCCTTAGATATTATTGAATCCAGGCTCTCACTCAAGAATTTAAGGAACTGAGAACCAGAGAGGTAAGAAGGTTTAAGAATAAATGTCTGTCAATCTATCTATCTATCTATCTATCTATCTATCTATCTGTCTGTCTGTCTGTCTGTCTGTCTGTCTGTCTGTCTATCTGTCTGTCTGTCTACATGCATAGATCTAAGTGTATAGATGCACCTATAAATACAGGTATATGCGTGTATATATGTTTTTATAATGTATATTCTATATGGTTCTTGGTACTTTGGCTTTTTTCTCTTTTTAACATTATCAAGAAGCTAGGTGGTACAGTGGAAAGAGGCCTGAAGTCAGGAAGATTCATCTTTCTGAGTTCAAATCTGGCCTCAGACACTAGCTATGTGACCCTGGGCAAGTCACTCTAACTTTGTTTGCCTCAGTTCCTCTTTTGTAAAATGAGCTGGAGAAGGAAATGTCAAACCACTCCAGTATCTTTGCCAAGAAAACTCCAAATGGGATCATTAAGAATTAGAAAGCATAGGATGAAGTGAAGATGAATAAGGGATGAGAGAGGAATATATTGAGAGAGGGAGA
>JAQQSZ010016964.1:0-10906 GCA_028646595.1 Phalanger gymnotis
ATTTGAGTTAGTCTATTTCTTAAGGTGTTGTTTTCTTCAGTATATTTTTCAGTATTTTTGGGGGTCTCCTTTGGCAAGTCATTGACTTGTTTTTCATGGTTTTCTCGCATCCTTCTCATTTCTCTTCCCAATTTTTCCTCTACTTCTATAACTTGCTTTTCCTAATCCTTTTTGAGCTCTTCCATGGCATGAGACTAGTTCATGTTTTTCTTGGAGGCTTTTTATGTAGGCTGTTTGATTTTGTTGACTTCTTCTGGCTGTATGTTTTTGTCTTCTTTGTCACCAAAGAAGGATTAGAAAGTCTGAGTCTGAATCTGGGTGCGTTTTCACTGCCTGGCCATGTTCCCAGCCAACTTACTTGACCCTTGAGTTTTTCAGCAGGGTATGAATACTTGTAGACTAAAGAGTTCTATGTTCCAAGCTTGGGAGGATTTGCCAGCTCTGCCCTACCAACACTCCTCCTTCCCCAAGAACCCCCCACCAGGATTGGAGTTAGATATTCAACAGGCTCTTCACTCCTGCTCTTATCTGCCACTTAATTCCTCCCACCAGGTGGGCCTGGGGCCAGAAGCAACTGCAACTGTAGTTTTGAAGCTGCCCCACCTCCAATGCCCCCAGGGCAGTGGCTGAGCCACAAACTCTGTCTCCCTGTCCCCAGCAGCTTTTTCCACTAACCTTCTTTGTTGTCTTTGTTGTTTGTGGGTTGAGAAGTCTGGTAACTGCTGAAGCTCACTGATTCAGGGTGCTAGGGCATGCTCCACCTGGCTCCTGTTCTGTTTGGTCCACATGGCTCATGCTGGGCACTGTTCTGCCTTGAAGCATCAAATGCATTTAGGCAGCAGTTTTATTGTTATTTCTTAGAATTATTATATTTCTAGGTAGGAATAGCTATTTTGCCCCATTGATTCATTCTTTTTTTTTCCAGAAGGATGAATGCTTTATTTGCATGCTACATCTTCATACAGGGTTCACAGGAGATAAGGAATTAGTGCTGTGAAAGCAACCAAAGGAAAGGAGGCAAGTTTCTTGTACTTGTCACTAAAGGTCAAGGGTCACATCTCCTTCTTGAATGCTGGGGTCCATGTCACAATTGTGTTAGAAGGAGCAGAAGAGGAGAGAGACTCTGGACACCACTTCCAGGTAGCTTTCATTAAGGGCCCAGTGAAAAAAGAGACCCAGGTTGCAACTGTGTATGGAGAGGTATCAGGGAGCCTTGCCTCTCACCTTTGGGTCAGTTCCATCATCTTTGGACCTAACAATCCCTACTCTTTGTCCTTTTAAGAAGAGGAGAAATTCCGTGGGTCGGGGCCATCCAGTCTGACCAGGCATCTACAATGCCAGATGGGAGCAGGGGGACAACATATATAAGAGTAAACAGGACACAAGATGAAGCAGGCATCAAATGCAAGGCAAGGATATAGAGCAAGGGCTGCCAAGGGAGGGCCCAAGTTCTCTTCTCTGGGCTATATTCATGAAGGGGAGAGATCCAGAAGGTCCCTGTGTTTCCAACCTTTTCTGCTTAGAGAATGGCACAAATCTGATAGTGGCAAGCAAAGCTGCAGGTGAGTCCAAGTCTCTGCTCTCACCTTTTTTGGTCATTGTGTCATATCTATCATGGTGTAGAGTCCAAGATGATGAACTGTCTCTGTTCTCACCTGCAAGTGGGGATAGGGGTATTCTGGGCTATGGATCAGGCATCCAGAAAGGGTTAATCAGGGAAGAAGGCCATGGTCAAGGTCTCAGGTATCAGTATTCCTTCAAGGTCAGCCAAGGAGGTCACCCTAAGCTGGGCTCAGTGCAGATTCCTCCAGTTACTTCCATTTCCCTAGTAAAACTGGAGGGTGAGGCATAGTCCAGCATTATTTACTTTGAACATGCCATCATGGGGACATCAGGGGACAGTTCTAGCCAGTCAGCAGCCCTTATCCTATAGGACCCCATACCAATGCCATGCTTATTACCCGTCCTAGTAACAGCAGGCATATGGAAAGGGTTAGAGGGAAGAGGTTAGAAGGCCCTGGTAAAAGTCTCTAGTCTCAAGATTCTGCTGAGCAGCAGCCATTGTCTTGTAGGATCTGGTGCCAATACCAACAATTCTGAGCTCTAAGTTGAGAAAGTGATGGAACCTGCCTCTGGACCAGGGTTTGGGGTCTTCTTCACTGGCCCTCTTCTTGACAGGTACTGGATGCATTTCCAGAAATGAAACATTCCAGGTGGTGGGGCTGCTATGGCTGCTGCAAGGCCTAAGCCTCAGTCTCTCACCATACAGGGATCCTTCTAGGGGGTCCTGTGGTGAGATTGTGGTGGAAAGGGGCAGGAAGGACGGGTGGCTGTTGACTGAGGAGTGGGGTTGTGGGGTTCTATCAGAGGCCTCTGGGCATGTGCCACACCCTGGCACCTTATCTTCCTCCCCTCCCCATTTCCCCTGCTGCTTCTGCAGCCTTGGCTGCCCAACTCCTCTTCCTGGCTCCTTGGAGAATAAACAGGAGAACAAGACCAAGGCTGAGGATGCCTTCCCCTAAAGGAAGGCCCCACCCCTCTATTCATTCTTTTTTTTTGTTTTGCTTTTTGGCAAGGCAATTGGGGTTAAGTGACTTGCCCAAGGTCACACAGCTAGTAAGTGTGTCAAGTGTCTGAGGCCAGATTTGAACTCAGGTCCTCCTGACTCCAGGGCTGGTGCTCTACTCACTGCACCACCTAGCTGCCCCTATTCATTCTTTTAATAAAAAGAAAACCAATAGTATTGAAATGTTTCACAAGTTGTCAACTACTTTTCCCACAATCCTGTGTGGTAGGTAGTGCCAGTAATATCATAAACATTTTTCAAATGAAGATATTGAGACTTAGAGAGATCATTGGTTTCGAGGTAAACTTGAGTAATGAATTCAGGATGAGGGATCTAAACAGAGATCCAGCACTCTTGAACTACACAGGACATAGTCCCACAAAATCTTGAAGTTGGAAAGGAACTCCAATGGTGTCAAACTAAAAATGAAATGGAGCCACTAACCCTTATGTAAGGATTCCTGCGGGCTACATATTGACTTACATTATCTATGTTCCAATGCAGTTTTATATATTTTGTTAAACATGGCCAAATTACATGTGAATCTGATTCTACAGCACCCAGGAGTGACAGGCACTGCAATGCTGCCCACATGTTTGATTATTGCGCATATTCACAAAGGTGGTTGTATTTTGATTGTATTTATGAAATTGATAATTTAACTTCTATTTATAATCTTGTAAATATACATATGATAATTCTGGACATGACAAGGGTATGATAGAATATCTTAATTTTATAGCTGAAAAAAGTGAGGTGTGGAAATATGAATTCATAAGAATGAAATAGCAGGGCCAAGACTTAATCTCAGTCAGAGTAGGTTCTAATGAAAAGGACATTGGACTTGGAAACAGAAAGAGCAGGGTTCAAATCCAGCTTCAGATTCCTAACAGCTGTGAAACTGGAACAAATCAATTAACCTCTCTATGCCTCAATTTCCACCTTGTATAATCAGGGTGTTGATCTTCGTGAGCCCTGTGGTTCCTTGCAGTTCTAAATAAAAATAGTGAGCTTTCCATTAGCAAGCTCCATTACTTACACTCTTTAACTTCCAGGGTGGTCATTGGGTGAATGTATTTATATTAAAAGGGAGATGTAAAGTTTGGAACATTTTAACACACTTATACCTCCAACTCTGCAGTTTTTTGGGGGGGACGTATAAACACGATGCCTACTTTCTGTGTTATCTGCATTACCTTGGACAGCTCCTTGAGGTAAGCATCAATAAAGTCCCGGGTCTCTTCTGGGTTTAGGTCTTCCTTATGTTGTTTGATCACATGTTTTACAAAAGACTCTAGCTTCTTCCATTCTCTAAACAATCTGTGGTGAGGTCCTGGCAGGAATTTCATTATGCCAGGAAAAACATTGAAGAGCTAAATGATATAAAAGGGATTGGGGGGAGAAAGGATGAGTGTTCGTTCCTCTTAAGTTGCCCTATCTCTTCATCTTCCTCACCCTAAGTCATGCCAGAATTCTTGACCTGTTCTTGTGTCATGGAATTTACACTAATTCTGTGTCTAAACACTCCTGAAATCCACCCTCCCTGTACCCATTGTCTATCCTTCCATACAGTTGCTCTCCTAATATTAGGCTGGCATCCAGCCATCTTTGTCATATACACCAGCCCTCTGGCCATGTTCTGATGCACCTAAATAACTCTTTCAAGATGTCAGCAATGTAGGCAGAATCACAACCTGCAAAGAAGGAAGGGAGATTCTTTCTAGGGAAATTGATATCACTTGGCCCCTTAAAGAAGCCCCTGTTAGCCCCATATAATTCTTTTCTCTTGAAATTCCATTTTGTTCATCTTAGGGAAATGAGACCTAATGTTATTCATTATTCATTTTCCCTCATTTTCTTCCATAGCCAGACTCCTGAGGACTTAAATAAAGTTGTGAATCAGGTGGAGTCAGGCTCAGGAAGACCCAAGTTAGAATTCTGCCTCAGACAAGTGTGGGATAAGTCATTAATTTCTCTCAACCTCAGTTTCCTTATCTGTAAAATTGGGATAATATTAGTAAATATCTCAAAGGTTCATTGTGAGGATCTAAAGAAATCAATCAACAAACATTTAAGAAGTATTTTCTATGGTCAAGGGAATGCGATAAGTGCTAGCTATACAAAGAAAGGAGGAAAAAATGCCAGTCCCTGTCCTTAAGTATCTCACATTTTAATGGGAGAGATGCTAGTACATGCAACATATAAGCAGAGTAGCTGAAAGGTGATCTCAGAGGGGAAGGTGCTAGCAGCTAGAGGGATTAAGAAAGACATCCTGCAGTAGAAGGTGATATGTGAGCTGATTCTTAAAAGTTAGGTGAGGAGGGAGAGCATTCCTGGCATAAGGGACAGGCAGTGCAAAGGCTCTGAGGTGGGAGCTAATAAATGTAAAGCTGTTTATAAACCTTAAATGTAAGCACTCGAATCCATGTCTCTCTCGTTGAGTCTCTTCTAATTCGTTTTTCTAGCTGTCTGTCTGTAGGATAAAATTCTTTGTTTCCCTGAAACTCTATTCATGAGACAGCTTCTCCATGAAGGCTTTCCTGATCCTTCTGGCTTCTTGTGTAGCCAGTATCAAAAGTTTTCTCAATGTATTTATCTATTTGTATATACACTCACTTGAGGGCATGTTTTCTCCTCCCATAAAACATAAACCACCTGAGGTCAGGGACTGTCTTTTTTGTCATTGTATCCTTATCTCCTAACACAGTACTTGGCACACAGTAGGTGCTTATTAAATGTTTGCAAGTTGATAATTTTCATAAAGATCTTAGAAAAAATTTTCAAACTGTATAGAAATGTGTTTCCCATTATTTGGAGATTACAGCATTCAGAAACGTATTGGGGCCCCCAAGCATGTTCTTCCATGTCATCGTTTATAAAAATCTTGTGTTTTTCTTCTCCCCTTTTGAGTCCCTTTCACAGCTGATAGGAACTCACTCACATGCTGACTTAGTTCCTGCCAATCTCTCACAGTCATGCTTCTTTTGATGTTTCTTTTCCAATGGAGGAAGTACAGAGTCAAACAGAGGCTGAGCCTACCCTGACCAGGAAGAGATGGTCTATTACCTGACACTGCCATCTGGCTTCAAGCACTACGATATCATCCAAAGTCTTCAGCATCTCCCGAAACTGAGAATCATGGTAGTCAAAGCGACGTCCAAAAGTTATGGAGCAGATGATGTTAGAAACAGCACTGTTGATCTGAAAGTGTGGGTCAAAGGGCTGTCCTGTTGAAAGGAAGAGAAAAGTAATAGGCTTATTTTTATTTCATTCATGTTCTTTAAAAATAACTCAGCAGGATTTTTTATCATTTTCTCCTAAACAATTTCTTTCCTCATCTTCTCCTCACCCCATACCTGCCAGCACACATCTGCTTTCTTATTATTTTCCATGACCAGCTTAGATAGATGTGAAGAAAAGAAAAGAACACACTCACTTTTTAATGGTTAGTCAAGACTTGGGATTTAATTGGCATATTTTGCTCCAACAGAGGTTACTGGTGGCTTTGGGCAATTCTTTATCTGGCTTTGCCTCCATGTATTCATAAAGAAAATGAGGAGGTTGGAATAGTTGACCTCTGAGGGCCCTTCTAGTCTTTATCTATGATTTTATATGTGATATATCATGTGGATAGATTCACAGAGATGTACTCATCTATGAAATGGGCATGGGCACACAAGTGCATAAAGATGTATGTGTGCATATACCGATACCCATGATTTCATACACCTGTGGGCTACTTGCATACATGTCAGCATTAGAGCGGAAATGATGACTGGAGATATTGGGATGGAAAATAAAGATATGAGAAGGTGAATAAGGAAAGGAGGAAGTATAAGGGAAATATATAAAATATTGAACCTGGGGCAAGGAAGACCCAGACTACCTCAGACATTTACTAGCTAGGTGACCTTAGTTCTAATGCATTCCCACTATCGATTACTTCCAGTTTCTCCTGTTTAGATTGTGTTTGTACATAGTTGTTTGTGTGTTGTCTCTCCTGTTTAGACTAGGATCTCCCTGGGAATAGGGATTCACCTTTTCCTTTCCTTATATCCCCAGGATATATCACAATGACTGGAATATATATATATATATATATATATATATATATGTATATATATATATATATATATAAACACTGACTGACTTAGTAACCTTAGTCAAATCACTTACCTGCTCCATTACTAAATTTTCTCATGCGCAGAATGGGAGGGAAGGTTGGATTGATGGGCTCCAAGTTCATTCTCACCCTAAATCTATGATAATAAGACAAAGCAACAGAAGAGGCCAAAGGGAAGTGGGGGAGGACGGGAAAAGAAAGAGAAGGAAAATGTAGAAGCATAGCAAGTCGAGTAAGAGTAGAAGAATGATTGTCTCCAATAACGGCATTGTGGAAACAAAGAGAACTCGGGAAGTCTTAAGAACTTTGGATCGATGAAACACTAACCACAATTCTAGAGGACCAACGATGACACCTGCTACCCACCTCCTGACAGATAGGGAATGGACTTAAGTTACACAATGAGATATATGTTTCTGGGCATGGCCAATGTAAGAATTTCTTTGGCTTGACTATGTATATTTGCTACTGGGGTTTTTAGTTTTTCCAGTGAGAGGAGGAAAAAGAAGGAATGAAAACAAATGATAAATTGAAAACAAATTTTATAAAATGAAGATAGCAATATGTATACATGTGAGTGTGAGTGTGAGCGTGTGTGCTAAGGAGTAGAAAGTGGAGAACAATTCAAAAGAAAGAAGAGGAAAGGGAAGAATGAGAGGGAAGACACAGAAGAAAGGAACTGGGTGATTCAGGAACTAGAACAGCAGGAAGATGATTAGGAAGGAGAAAGAGTTAGAGAAAGGCAGCGGGAGAGAAAAGAGGAAGGAGTATGTGTACACGTATGTGTATAGGGAGTTCCTGGAGTGACCAGCCAAGGCATTTGAAGAACTGACAGATGTAGGGTCTGTGTGTTGTTGGCAGAAAATAATGATAATAGCATTCAAGAGAATGAACCAGCAAGGGTTCCTTTCTTGGTTTATTGCCTCATTTATACCTAGAGGATGATATTGGTTCTTTAAGACCTTCCCACAGACTGGAGGGTGGGGTATTTTGCCTGTCTCTGGGCCAGGGAGGACCACCCTTTCCCTTCTCCTCCCACCCACACTTATAGATTATTATGATCATTTGGACAAAAGGATAATCAGAAGCAATTGAAAATATGCCTGCCTGAGCAGTGCTCACCTTTTTCTTCCTCAATAGCCTCAGTGAGATACCTGGTCTCCTCCTGGATTCGATCTTCCAGGGTCTTCTTTCCCAAACCAAAGTTCCTTAGTGTCATTAGGGCAAATCTTCTTTGCTGTCTCCACTCTTGGCCATTAGACATTACTAAACCTAAATAATAATGATAATATGTAATATCACTATTTCAAAAGACCTGGAATTTTACTGTTGTGTTTACTCTTCTATCAGCCAAGGAATTCAATTGACCAAGCACTTAAAAATAGTAACTATGTGCCAAAAACTGTACTGGATATATACGTAGTAAGGGCTATACAATTTCTGCTTCCAAGGAACTCACACACAAAGTTTCAGTATGGATCATTATTATGAATTAATACGCAAGTTCAAGACTAGCACAACATTCCTTGATATGAGACAGGAGAATTGATTATTGAGAAAGGAAAGCTTCATGGAGAAGTTAAATGTGTGAGTTGGCTCTTGAAAGATTTCAAGAGTCAAAGGGGAGGGGAGGGAAAATATTCCAAATGAGAGGCACAGCATGGAGTAAAGGCATAGTTCATTAGCTAGAACTTTGTTCTTGGAGGTTAGAACATCTGGGTTTAAATCGTGACAGATATTTGTGAGCTCTCAGCTTTGGTAACCTCATCTGTAAAAAAAAAAAAGTAGGGGTTGTATTGGCGGCTTCTGTGTTTCCTTGAGTTCTGAATTTCTCATTCTATGACTGGGCTGGGGGTGCAGCATTTAGGAAACAGTGCCTAAGCTAGTTTGGCTAAAGTGTTGGGGAAATGACCATTATATGACATAGATAAAGATGGAAAAATTGGCTGAAGGGCCATCGATGATGTGGTGCGGAATCACAGACCCTAAGAATGTCCAAACTGGAAGGATCTAGTCTGATATAACCTAACTCCAATTGGTCCCTTATTATGCCTGGCCAATCCTTCTACTGTGGCCTTAATGAATGCCCATCAAAATCTTCACAGTAACATTTCCAAGCCTTTGTCTTCTCTCCTCCACTACCAAGCCAAACTTAGGGCAGATGTCTAAGCCTCCTTCTTCTAGAAGAAGATGTTGTCCCAAGGGTTTCAGTTCCATGCCTTCATTCCTTAAGTCATAGCAGCATCAATTCTCCTCCTCTCCTCTCCATAACAGAATAGGTATCTCTAATCTATGCTAACTTCTTCATCTTTGTAAATTATTTGGAATGATAGATAAAGAAGGGATTCAACCAAACTTCTTTTATGAAACAAATATGATATTGATATCTAAACCAGGAAGAGTAAAAGCAGAAAAAGGAAATTGTAGACCAATTTCATTAATGAATATGGATGCAAAATTCCTCAATAGAATTCTAGAGATTCAATCAATATATAACAAAGAGTATGTACTATGATCAAGTGGGATTTATAACAAGAATGCAGGGATAGTTTAATTTAAGGAAAACTATTAACATACATGATTATATCAATAATAAAAGAAAAAATCACAATTTTATCAATAGATGAAGAAAATGTTCTTGATAAAGTACAAGAGTCATTTCTATTAAAAATAATTGTATGTATTGGTAGAAATGCACCTTTTCTGAGGTTGAGTCAAGGCATTTATATAATCCTTCAGCAAGCATTGTTTGTAATGGAGATAAACTAGAAAACTTCCCAGTAAGATCACGTATGAGAGAACACTCACTGGCAACAGCATTATTCAGTATTGTGTTGGAAATCCCAGCAATAGCAGTGAGAGAAGAAAAAGAAACTGAAGGAATCAGAATAGGGAACGAGATAATAAAAGTATCTCTTTTTTTGCAGATGATATATATGGAAAATCTCAGCATCAACTCGAAAGTTAGGTGAAACAATAATTTAAGTGAAATAGCACGATTGAAAGTAAATCCTCATTAATTGTCAGCCTTCCTATATGTCACAAAATTCTTCAAAAAGAGATAGTAAAAAGCATCCTATTTAAAATACCTCTAGCCCAGGCCAGGTCCCACTTGGTCATTGTTTGGGCCCTGATTGGCTCAGAGTGAATGTAAATAGAATTTGTTTCTGTTTTGGCTAGAAACCCTGAGGTTCTTCCCTCCCAGACTGATTTTTTTCTTTTCATTTGAGTAGGTAAAGATTTCATTCCTGCCTCATTTCTTACCTAACCTTAATTACTGAATGGGCATTGCCTCAGTCAAAGTAAGACCCATTAAAGATCTTAGCATAAAAAGGCAAATGTTTCCCACTGTGTCCATGGACATATCCAGTCACACTGATGTATATCTAGGCCCTGGACCCAGATGGCTCTGGAGCAGAAAGTGAGGTTGGTGATTTTGCACTTCACTGTCTCACTTAAACTCAATTCACTTGTATGTCACAGCATCACCTCCCTGATGTCAATATTGTTTTAAGAATGACTTTGGGTAAACTGAGGAAGGTGGCAGTCAAAAGCAAAACTTTATTGAGGAGTGGAAGGGGAAAGGGAGAAATAAAAGGATAAACAGGAGCGGGGGAAACAGGATGGAGAAAAAGACACAGCTAGAAATCATAACTGTTAATGTGAATGGGATGAACTCTCCCATAAAACAGAAGCAGATTGCAGAATGGATTAAAAACCATAATCCTACAATATGCTGTTTACAAGAAACACATTTGAAACAGGGGGATACACACAGGGTAAAGGTAAAAGGCTGGAGTAAAATATATTGTGCCTCAGCTAAAGTAAAAAAGCAGGTGTAGCAATCCTAATCTAAGATGAAGCAAAAGTAAAGATAGACATAATTAAAAGAGATAAGGAAGGACACTACATCCTGCTAAAAGGCACCATGGACAATGAAACAATATCATTGTTTAACATTTATGCACCAAATGGTATGGCATGTATATTCTTAGAGGTTAAGGGAGTTACAGGAAGAAATAGACAGCAAAACTATAATATTGGTAGACCTCAACCTCCTCCTTTCTGAACTTGATAAATCTAACTTCAAAATAAATAAGAAAGAAGTTAATGAGGTAAACAGAATTTTAGTAAAGGCAGATATGATACACCTCTGGAGAAAACTAAATGGGGATAAAAAGGAATACACTTTCTTCTCAGCAGTACATGGCACATAC
>JAQQSZ010016965.1:0-10906 GCA_028646595.1 Phalanger gymnotis
TGCCATGCAGTGTGGATAGTAAATTGTCAGTGCTATCAAGGAGGGAATTTCAGATTTGAGTATGGAGAGATTAAGATGAGAACTAATGGACAGAAAATTCTCAATTGTAAAAATACTAATCATAGAATCTTAAGGTTGGGAGGCACCTTGGAGACCATTTATTTTAATCTAGATATGAATGGAAATCTCTTCTCTAACATACTCAAGGAATTATCCTCTCACCTTTGCTTGCAGATCCCCAATGAATCAACTATCACCACCAGATCTAGTCCACATCATATTAGTAACATTTCTAATCATTAATAAGGGGCAGCTAGATAGTACAGTGGATAGATAACAGGGCCTGGAGCCAGGAAAACCTGAGTTCAAATCCAGCCTCAGACACTTGTTATCTGTGAGATGTGGGGTAAATGCCTTAATGTAGTTTGCCTCAGTTCCTCATCTACAAAATGGGCTTGAGAAGGAAATGGGAAATTACTCCAGTATCTTTGCCAAGAAAACCCCAAATGGGTCAACCATGATAACAATGGTTAAGATGATTTTCTTAAAATCAAGTATAAATTTACCTCTTTGCAACTTCCATCATATTTCCTCTGGGGCTAAGCAGAACAACTTGATTATTCCTTCAATATATTAATAAGTATGTTTAAAGTGTGTGCTTCATGTCAGATCTTGTGCTGGGGTCTAGGTATAGAATGATAAGCACATAACAGTACCTCTTGTCAAGGAACATGTATTTTAATGGGGAAGATCAAAGTAAAACAACAGATATACATAACAAGCTAATACAAAATAACAGGGTGATTTGTAGGATCATTGGGAGGTAGTGGGCAGAAGTCAAAAAAGATATTCAAGAGTCGACTGAATTGAACTTTGACCTAAGCAGGGATTCTGAGGCAAAGTTGAGAAAGGAATACATTGTAAACATGGAAGATGGACTGTGCAAAGGTGTGGAGTTGGGAAATAGGATGTCATGTGAAGTTGTGAAGAACATCAAGTCAGTTTGTCTGGCACATAGAATAGATAAAGGGGAATGAGAAACAATAAGGTTGGAAAGGTCAGCTGAAACCAGATTGTGAAGGGTTTTGAATTGCAAGTAGAGGAGCCTCCATAACCTCCATTATGTGGAGGATCAATTGGAGAAGGGAGGAATGGGAGGCAGGGAAATTATAGAAGAGTTCTTCCACACAACAGCCTTTGAGATACTTGAAAATAGACTTTCCTCCAGTTCCTTCAAGCAGCTCTCAAATAGAATCAGCTCCAGCCTCTTCACCATGGTGGTGGATCTCCTGTAGCTCCTCTCCCATTTTTCAGTGTCCTTCATCTCCCTTATCACAGTCACGAAACATTAGACTCAGTCCCAACGACTCCCCTACCTGTGTATCTCCCTACAAAGACCTTTTCTGATATTGTTCTTTCCCTCTTTTTTAACTATAGTTAGTTTGCATTGCACTTGTCTTCTTGTCCACTCTTGCTCCTAATGAGGTCAAACAAAGCACACATATCACTGTCTACAAAGAAATTGGTCAGAGGTGATAATGTATTTTGTTTTTCCCACCACATCTCAATCTCTCTTTAATTTTTTTCCCTCATTTTCAGCCTCACAGGTTTGAAGCTAATGGGCCACAAGGTCTTGAGTAGTGCAAACACAATGGAATCCTGGAAGAGACACTAATTTCAATTCTTCAATTAAAATTCTATCCTCATCTTATGAATGTGGTTGTATGTGCCTGTGCGTGTGTGTGTGTTTCTGTGTCTGCTGTGTGTCTGTGTGTGTGTGTGTGTGTGTGCGTGTGACAGAGAGAGAGAGAGAGAGAGAGAGAGAGAGAGAGAGAGAGAGAGAATCCTTAGAATTATTCTATTAAAAATAATTGCAATTTGTAGAAATCAGTATTGATAGTGTTTATATTTAGCTGAAAATTTCTCATAATATCTATGGTGGTATTTATTCAATACTGTTTCTCTCTCTTTCTGTCTCTATCTCTCTGTGTCAGTCCATCTGTCTGTCTGTCTATCTGTCTGTCTGTCTCTCTCTCTCTCTCTCTCTCTCTCTCTCTCTCTCTCTCTCTCTCTTTCTCTCTCTCTCTTGTTTTATTAAGTGAGATTTCCTCAATGTCCTCCTGCCACAGTACTTGTGATCTTAGGATTTGCTGTCAGGGAAAGGAGTAAAATAGAGGTAGTTAGGTGGTGCAGTAGATAAAATTGCAGGCCAGGAGTCAGGTAGACTTGAGTTCAAAACTATCCTGAGAAACTTAGTACCTCTGTGAACTCAAGCAAGTCATATAACCCTGTCTGCCTCAGTTTCCCCATTTGTAAAATGACCTGGATAAGGATGTTGCAAAATGCCCCACTATCTTTGCCAGGAAAATCCCAAATGGGCTCATGAACAGTCAGTAACTACTGAAATAACCAAACAATAAGAAAAACAAAAGGAAACTGAATATACCCAGGAATCGTTTCCCAGGTCAAATAATACAGCCAAATTCAAAAACTTTTCCACAAGTAGAATATGCTTGAATATGGATTACATATATCCAAGTAGAAGTATTTCATTTTTCCTTTGCCTCTTGGTACCTTAAAAATTTCCTGAACTAGTCAAACATAAGCAATAGTTTCATGCATTTCAAGATTTATAGGATCATACAGTTGGAGCTGGCAGGGACCTCAGAGGCTGTCTAGTCCATATTTCTCATGTTAAGGAGGAAGAAATACGTTTTACTATTTTTTTTCAATCAAGCAAAATACAATCTGGTTTCATATGACTGTTACAACTTTTAAGAGCATATGGTCATATTAGCTGAATTCTACTACAAGCTTATAACCTACTCAGTCTTTTCTAGGATGGTCTTCCTTTCCCTAGCATTCTCTTCAGGGCATCCTTTACTTCATTGTTCCTCAGACTATAAATAAGGGGGTTCAGCATGGGGTTAAATAGGCTATGGAATAGGAGGAGATATTTCTTCTGCCCCTTGGAGTTCCCATGTTTGGGGCCAATGTACATAATGATGGCAGTGCCATAGAAGAGTCCTACTATGCAGAGATGGGAAGAGCAGGTGGAAAAGACTTTTTGTCTGCCCTCTCTTGACTGGATATGCAGGACTGCCCAGATGATTCGCATATAGGAAATCACAATTGACAAAAGGGGTCCAACCAACACAGACGTAGCCCCAACTAAGATGAAGGTCTCAAGGACATAGGTGTCAGCACAGGCAAGTTTGAGAACAGTTGATATTTCACAGAAAAAGTGGTCGATTTTCTGGGGACCACAGAAAGGCAAAGGCAGTAATAAAATTATATCTGATAAGGCCAGAAGGAATCCAACTGTCCAGGAGATCAATGATAAAATGATACACACCCTCCAGCTCATGATGACAGAATATCTGAGGGGGTGACAGATTGCCACATAGCGATCATAAGACATCACTACCAAGAGAAGACATTCTGTGATGGCAAAAGTCAAAAAGAGAAAAGTCTGAGTTATGCACCCTGCATATGAGATGGGCTTGACTGGGTCAAGTAGGTTTGCTAGCATCTGGGGCACAGTGTTACAGGCATAAGAAATGTCCACAACGGCCAAATGTGAG
This sequence comes from Phalanger gymnotis, assembly GCA_028646595.1. Taxonomy (NCBI): domain Eukaryota; kingdom Metazoa; phylum Chordata; class Mammalia; order Diprotodontia; family Phalangeridae; genus Phalanger; species Phalanger gymnotis. The sequence continues at coordinate 3,585 of JAQQSZ010016965.1, forward strand.
AGGAAGAAGTACATGGGGGTGTGGAGTCGGGTCTCCAGACAGACGAGTCTCAAGATTACTCCATTCCCCATTAGGGTGAAGGCATATAGCAGAGAGAAGACAACAAGGAGAAGCATTCTTGTATCAGGGCCAACAGGAAATCCCATCAGAATGAATTCTTTAACTAGTGTGTGATTGTTCATCATAATTCTGTGACAGAGACAAAGAGATCATTTAGTCAAAGTGTTTCACCAAGAGTTGTTATTTATTATGCATTAAAATAAACGTATGAGTATGAAACCTTTCCAGTGTCCTTACTTTGAGTTTTATTTGATTTTAGAGATCTTATTTTGATTACAATAACATATTATTCTCTTAGTTCCTTTTCATAGAAATATGGAATTCTCAGTGAGGAACTTCCTCTATCCTCTTCCTTTAATGAAGGTTAGTAGCTTCTGTGCAATTGATAGCCTTTGAGTATTGCAGGGGGCAGGGGAGGAGGCACTGTGAGATTAAATGACTTGCCCACAGTTATTCTGCCTTTATATGTAAGAGGCATGACTTGAATCCAGATCTTTCTGCCTCTGAAGATTGCTTCCTCTTCATTATATCATACTATCTGTCTTGCCAAAGATAGTATTTTAAAGACATACCTGGTTTCCATTGGCGTGAATCCTCCTTCTTACTATGCACAATACAGCTGTGCTTCTTTGCTATATTTGGTAATCTTCATAACTTTTTATAGGTTAAACCAGTTCCATCTCGTTGTGGCTAACCTTACAGTTTTAAGCCTTTATTATCACACACTGCCCGATCTTTGCATAATAGACAAGGTATACTGCATAGTAAATGTGTATATTTCCTTTTTCCTTCTAATTAAAATAATAAGCAAACAGTTATTGATCATGTATTATATATTTAAAAATGTGCAAGATACCAAAGGAGATTTTCAAAAATACTGATATCCTCTCTCACAGAACTCACATTTTAGTAGGGGGATATTATATCTACACAGATATAGGCTAAAAAAAATCTCTTCTGTTTACTGCCATGCACAGTGATGGCAGAATGGAATGTATGAAATGAGTGCTAGGGAAAAATACGTAGAAAAATCAGTGACAGAGGAAGAATGATGGGTTGTGTGGACAGTAAGCTCACAAGCTCACAGTTTCTATTTGATGTTTATAGACCTAGGAAGTTTAAAAATGAGGGAAAAGTGAAAGAACAAAGACAGATTTTCTGGAGTTGCTCCTAGAGAGAGAACTGATATTCATGGAAGGTGACTAAGTGAAAACAAATCTGAAACTCCCAGGATCCATTATTTCTTTTTGATGTTACTTCCTTTCGAGGGACCAAATTTGAATTATTAAAAATAGATCATTACCACGGTAGCAACAACATAATGTAAACTGGTCTCCATAAGGTCTAATTACCCAATCAATAGAGTAAGAAGCATTTATTAAGCCTCTATATTGTGCAAGGTATAATGGAAGAGGTTATTTTGCTATAAGCATACATTTAAATATTCTTTTTCCACTTGCTACTTGGTCCCCAATTGCTAGCACCCCAGTCTTTTCTTACTGTCTTATGATATTGACTGACACTTGATTATTTTGGGTTTCCTAATTCAATTGTGAGTAATTTTATTTACTGCTGAGAACTTACCAATTTTGTTGTGACAATAGAAACAGAAGAATGAGAATCTTCACCCCAGCAGTCTCCTGGCATTCTTTGGCTAGTGAATCCAAATAGCTGTTTATTTCCCTTTCCTGATTTTCTCTGGAAGGAATGGAAACCAAGAATTGCTCACTAAATGGGTCACTGTGTGAAGAAATTACCTCTAGAATGTGCTGAATGCAGGCAATAATCACTATTGACAGCAAAAGTTCAGCTTCAAGTAGGAAGACTACCTGTGCTCGAGTCTGACCTGAGAGAAGCATTGTCAGACAGCAGTGGCAGTAGCTTCCACAAGCCATGTTGTGGTCAGGTGGACTCCTTTGTTCTGGTTGGCTCCTTACAGATTTAGTTTTCCCGTGTGTAACTGTTATTGCTAACAATTCTCTTTGGTTATCACAGGAAGGGGAAGTTGAGATGAAGCTAATGGACTCAATCATACTGTCCCCATCCCAGGATTGGCCTGGCTGCTGGTCCCTTGAACTGGTGATTTCTGTGGTTATGAATCATCACCTAAACCTGCCAAGTATGCTAAATTTGGAGTCAGAAGCCATGACCTCCTGTTCCACCTTTACTTACTATCTATGTAACCTTGGTCAGCCAGTCATTTACTAAGTACTAACTATATGCCAGGCACTATGAAATTTGTTGAGGACATAAAGAATAAAAGAATAAAAAAGATAGACTCATATTCAAATTGGGGAAACAACATACAAAAAACTTTTAACGAACAGTATAAACACATATACACATATATATTATATATATGATTAATTGGAGATAATCAATAGAAGAAAGGCATTAATATTAAGGGTGACAAGAAAGGGCTTCTAGTAGAAGGTGGGATTGTAGCTGAGACTTAAAGGAACTCTGGGAAACCCTGAGGTGTGAGGAGGAGAGAGAGAATTGCAAGCATGGGGTACAGCCAATGAAAATGTAGAGAATAATGAGATGGAATGTTGTGTGCAAGGAGCAGTAAGGAAACTAAGTCAGTGGATCACAGATTACCTGAAGGGGAATAAATGATATGACTGGAAAGTCAAGAAGATAGTTAACCTCTATGAGCCTCAGTTTCCTCAGGTGTAACATGAGAAGACAGTACTAGATAAATTCAAATGTCCCTTCCAGCTCTAATCTTTAGTGCTACAATCCTATGACCTCAGAGGTCCCTTTCATTTCTCAATTGTTGATTCCTATGTTTTGTCTGATGATCCTGGTGCAAAAGCCCTGCTTTTTATCTCATTGTTAGACATGAACTAAAAGGAAGCCTCACCAACACAGAGAAGTGGCATTCATCTGTGATTTTGTGAGGAATGTCCTGTTCTCTCCAGCAACTACTCTGGGAACTGTCATGGGTACTGAAATCACACTATCCCCTTGGTTTTTAGCTGAGATATTCTTTAAGGGAGTCAACACTGTTATATCTGAGGGGAATTTTTATTCCTTATGGGCTGAATTTAATTTACATCTCCTTAAACACAAAGTTCCATGAAGTAAGAAGTCCATGGGGCATCATACTCATCCAAGGAAAATAAGAGCCTGAAAATCAATTACCAAGCATTTGTCCATCTACCCACTCCCTATAGTGTAACACAAGATTGCTTCTGTCTTTCAAGGCCCACGAGGGAGGAGTTCAAGGGAAGAGGCCTGAGTAGATAGTTTCAATACAAAGAATTATCTATATATAGGTCGTTTGTGACAGAGATCATATTCCAAGGTATCCTTTACATGCTGTTGTTGTAGTTGTAGTTTAGTCATTCAGTAATACTCTTTATGACCCTTTATGGGGGTTTGTTAGCAAAAATGCTTTAGTGGTTTGCCATTTCCTTTGCCAGTGTATTAATGTAAAGTTGTGTTTGTCTTTCATTTTTGAAGAGGACCATGGCCTCGGGGAAATGATGACATGATTTGCCTTTGACTTTGAATTGAGTGAAGGAGGGCTGTGCAAGGTCCCCAGCCTCACTTTCTCCTCCAGAGTCATCTGGATCTAGGGACCAGATATTCATCAGGATGATTGGAGATGACCCAGGTTAAAATGGGATACCCTGGCCCTTTCAGGCTAAGGGCTTTTCAGATACTCACTTAGAGTGAGGTAAAGCCCATTCAGTGAATAGGCCTCTTAAAGAAGTGAATCAATGATGGCCTCTTTAGGAAGAAAATAAGAAAAAAATCAAACTGGGAGGAGACTACCCTCAGGGTTGCTGTTCCAAAGACAAGTAGTTACCACTGACATTTGCCCTAAACCAGGAAAGCCCAAAATACAGCCATTAAGTGAAGCTTGGGAAGGGTCCTACTATGGTCCAATTTAAAACTTCAGAGTGACCTTGTTTTAAAGAAGAAAGAATGAGAAAGAAAGCAAGAATGAAAGCAAGCAAGAAAGACAGAAAAAAGGAAAAAAGAAGGAAAGAAAGAAAGAAAGAAACAAAGAAAGAAAGAAAGGAAGGAAGGAAGAAAAAAAGGAAGGAAGAAAGAAAGGAAGAAAGAAACAATGAAAGAAACAAAGAAAGAGGAGTAATCTAGTGAGTAAACCCCAAGTTAAGTGGGCAGCTTCTGGTCACATCTTCCTGACACAAGATCCAGCAATTTATGCACTGAGCCATCTAGTTGTCTCTATCCATTTTCATCAAATATCCATTAAATAATACCTTCTCTTATATGTGTGCTCTTGTTCTTTGTCTGTTAATATATATTTGTCCCAGGTCTGGAACTACTCTGGAAGATGAGGCTTGGATTGAGAGAAGCTAAGCTTCCCAATATGGATGCTTTTGCTGGATTACAGTGCACTGATTCCAGGCTAACATTCCAATACGTCACCATCTTCTAGGAAAAAATAATTATTTAATTTATTTTTTATTTTTCAACATTCACTTTTATAAGATAATGAGTTCTAATTTTTCTGCCTCTTTCTCCTCTCTCTCTTTTTAAGACAGTATGCAATCTGATAGAGGTTATATGTGTACAATCATATTAATCAAATTTGCACATTACTCATGTTATGAAAGAAGAATCAGAGCAAAAGTGAAAAACCATGAAAAAAAGAAAAACAAAAACAGAAAAAAAATAGAATGTTTCAATCTTCACTCACACTCCATAGCTCTGTCTCTGGATGTGGATCCCATTTTCCATCATGAGTCTTTAGGAATTGTCTTAGATCATTGCATTGCTCAGTAGAGACATGTCTATCAAAGTCAAGGATAATTTCATAGTTTTCAGTCTACTTGCCTTTCTTAAAAAAGATAACTCTTTTTTTTCATACTTGAATATAACTGAGCAAAGTGCTATTTTAGTCATCAAATAAACCAAGCAAAAATCTAATCAACAAACCAATAAATTCTCAAGGAGCTTTCACTGCTTTGCACCAGACACTTGGAATGTGCCCACACATAATTAGGCATTGTAGCCTGGACTTTTTGACATTGTTATTTTGGACAAATGACAGTTCAATCAATCACTTGATAGTACGATAAGAGAGTTCAGGTAACAATCATATCCTTATTTATAGGAAAGAGCCTGATGATACCATATCAATTTCACTCTGGCTCCTTTCTTTCCTCCTTCATTGTGCTATTGCTACTACTCTTGCCTTCCTATCTGCCTCACAAAGACTTTTCTCCAACTTGACACTTCTTTCCCTCAACTGTCTCAGTAGAAGCTACCCATATATTTTTTTCTGCCAAGTTCTTCTACTGGCAGCAGCAATTAGGTCTTTTCCCTTCTTTTATCTTGTCCCCCAAATCACATGAGTTCTTGGCCACATGTTCTTTGCCTCCATCTCCCTAATAAATATAAAATATACACATTACCCTTCAAATATGTATCTAAGGCACATCAATTCCTAAACACTTTTGCTTGACATTGAACTCCAATGCAGTCACATACCAATAACTACCTATGAAACATCTTCTAAAAATACTTCCATATCATCCTTCTAATAAAAGATTTTCAAACTTTAGAATCATGTGGAATATCATGACATTACCATTACTTTCTGCTCAAAATACTGGAGATGTACTTCTCACTTACTACCCAAATGAATTCAACAGTTTGATGGAATCTTATAATTATCCAGTCTACTTCACATCCATAATATGTTTCCCTAGCACATAAAATGTTATAGATCACATTTGCATAATACTTTAAGATTCACAAGGAGCTTTACATACATTTTCTCACTTGATCTTCATGACAGCTTGTGAGATAGGTGATATCATTATTATTCCTATTTTATATATGACAAAACTGAGCCTCAGAAGTAATGTACATACCCAAGGTCACACAGATAGGAGTGTCAGAGATGGGACTGGAAGGGAGTTTTTTCAAATTTCAAGTCCAGGGCTTCACCCACTACCCCATATAATACTCTGTCTCTCATGATCTCTGGTAAGTGGCCATCTACACAATTCATTAAGAGAGCTTATGGCCAAAGTGGAGCAAGGAGCCTCCTTCGCAGTTCCAGAAGAGAAAAGAGTGCTTGTGGTTCCTCACAGATTAGAGCACGGAATAATAGAGGAATAAAAATGCCTATCCTTTGATCATACCATTTTGGAAGAATTGAAACCTTATAGGTATCCAGAATTAGCTCTGAAAATATGCAAAACCTGCACAAATCCTTGAAGCTTGGGAATGTGCATCTTTCACCCTGGAAGAAGAGCCCCATTTTAGCAAAGATTGAAAGTCAAGAAAATTGGCTTGAAAAATGAGCAAGCAACAGGAAAAATTCTGATGATTGAAAGTTACTATGATAATAAAGAAGATCAAGACATATTCACAAGAAGATAAAAAAGTCAAAATTCCAACATTCAGAGCCTCATAGAAACATATGAATTCATCTCAGACAATGGAAGAGGTCAAAAAAGATTTAAAAAAATCAAGTAAGAGAGGTAGAAGAAAAATTGGGAATAGAAATGTGAGTGATACAAGAAAATAATAGTAATAAGAAAGAATAAATAGCCTGGTGAAGGGAGCATAAAATATACTGAAGAAAATAATACCTTAAAAACAGAGTAGGGTAAATGACAAAAAGAGGTCTAAAAATCTAATGAGGAGAAGAATGCCTTCTGCAAAGGAAGAATTATCCAAATCACAAAAGAGGGACAAAAATTATTGAAGAAAAGAACTTCTTAAAAATAGAATTGGCTAATGAAATGTGGGAAGAAATGCTTGCTGAAGAAAATCACTCTTTAAAATTTGGAATTGAGCAAGTGGAAGCTAAGGACTTTATGAGACACCAAGAAACAACAAAACAAAACCAAAAGAATGAAAAAATATAGAAGACAATGTGAAATATTTCATTTGAAAAACAACTGACCTGGAAAACAAATCCAGGAGAGATAATGTCAGAATCACTGGACTACCTGAAAGCCATAATCAAAAGGAGGACTTTGGCAGCATCTTTCAAGAAATTATGAAGGAAAATTATCATGGTATCCTGGAACCAATGGGAAAATACTTATTGAAAGAATCTATTAACCACAAATAGATTTGTATATGTAAAATCATTCTATACATCCTTCTATCTATCTGTTCTTTCTGAGGATGCAAATAGAGTCTTTTTCCATATGTCCCTTATAGTTAATATGGGTACTTTTTTTTTAATTTATTTTTGACATGTTTGGTTTTCAGCATTGATTTTCACAGGCGTTTGAATTACAAATTTTCTCCCCATTTCC
>JAQQSZ010016966.1:0-10906 GCA_028646595.1 Phalanger gymnotis
CCTCTTAAGTCATTAATCTACACCCACACAGGTTTCACACCTGATAGGGCTTTGGGCCTGGGGCTTAGCACTCAACAGCTGAAAGTACTTCCACTCAAAAGAAACAAAAGCCATGCTAAGGAGACTATTTTGCTTAACAACACAAAGACCAATGACATCAAGGTGATATCTTGATCTACACATGAATTGGACTTAAGTAAGGCATCCTTGCACAGATCTGTCACCCTTACTCATTCTTTGAGAATCATCAAAGTCTAGTGGCAAGACAAAAGTTAGGATGTCTGGTGATGGCCTAAGATACAGTGGGTGTATCTTTGATGTCTGATCAAGCTCTAAGTGCTGCACAGCATCTGCTTCAGACTCCTTCCTAGCCCTAGGATCAAATTGCTCTTCCCAAGATCACGGGCCTTGGGGGCAGTTTATTGTTTTACAGGAGTGGATACCTGAGACTTCTGAGTCTTCTAAGTCAGCCTTTAGCCTGAGGGTCTGAGATAGGGTGAAATCTGTTTACCTTTTGGTTGTCCTTATCTAAGAACTTGGGTAAAGGAAGGCATAACATAGGGGTTAAATGTGAAATGATGACATATATGAAAATGAGATTACTCATGTCAAGAAAGAGAAAACAGAGTTCTCCCATCTCTTTGCCACTACACTTTGACCCAGTTGAATTCTGCTATTCCAAAATCTGTTGCATATATCTATGTACAGCTTTGCCTTCCTGACCCATCACAGATTCTAAGTTGGAGTCATCATTTGCCTTCAAGGGTCCTAACATTTCTACATCAGCAACTAGTTTTGTTTGTTGGTCAGAATCAGGTCCAGAAACCAGGATTCCTCTAATTTTTGAGGAATGAAGTTATTATCCTTTAGTAGAGGTTGGATGACTGTTGGGGATATTTTGTAGTACAAATCTGAACAGCTATTATGTCGGTGCTTGGGGCAAAGTGGAACAAATTGCACCCCTGGAATCAATGATATGTCGTGGGGTTGGGTGGTACAATTGATAGAGTGCTGGACTTGGAGTTAGAAATACTTGATTTCAAAGCCTGCATTGAACATTTATTAGTTCTGTGATCCTGGGCACATCATTTAATCTTTTTCCACCTCAGTTTCCTCTTCTGGAAAGTAACAAGCTTGGGCTCAATAATTTCTACCATTATCTACCTTTCAGCTCTAAAATCTGTGCTACTCTGGCATAAGAAATAATTAAGACAAATTCAGTTGAGTAGGAGGTAAGACTCTGGGACAGGGGCAATTTCATGGAGATCCTACGATATGGATCTGTGGTAGGAAAAATTTCAGGATGTTGCTCAATGGAGGGGAGATAGAGATCTTCCAACACCAGCCTGATAGGAGGAGGTCTCAGGGAATGGGACAGCGGAAGAAATAAGCATTTACATAGCACCTACTACACATCAGGCACTGTGCTAAGTGCTTTATAAACATTATCTCAATTGATCCTCACAATAATTCTACCCATGATCCTCATTTTACACTTAGGGAGCTGGGGCAGAGATTAAGGGACTTGCCCAGAGTCACACAGCTGGTAAGTATCTGAGGCCTAATTTCAACTCAGATCTTCTGACTCAAGGCTTAGTGCTCTATCCAGGACACTGCCTAGCTACCTCTAGGACACTTTGAGCCAGTTGGGGGGATAGCACCACCTAAGAATATGAAACAGGATGTGGCTGGGCCAGGGAAATGCTCATTGGAGGTTCAGCCACTTGGAGGGAGAGATGTGACATCTGGTAGTTTCCTGTATTCCTAATTATTCTTGTAAACTAAGTGCTGAGCTCAGTTGTGTCATTGGTGTTGAAGTAGAGCAAATTCTGTGAAAATGCAATTGTGTCCAATTAAAAATTCCAAAATCTTTTAAAATCACTATTCAAAATTATTATATCCACTCAATGAGTTTGCCCAAAAGCAAGGCCTTGTCCTACACTTGTCACTGCTCTGTTGATTGGCTAGGGAGTTGGGGTCCATGACGTCTAATATCTCAACCGGCTCTAAGATTATGATATAATTTATATATGTTACATCCTGACATCTAGTGGCATGTAATGGGATTCTGGCACCTGGAGCAATCATAAACGAAGTGAGTAAAAGGATGGGGACTCTTTTAGTGGGCCTAATGAAAGATATATACAGAAATATATTTGGTCATCTCAGTGAGTTCAGGTGTCCACATTGTGATGCCAGAGTCACATTCAAATACATTTACGGGAAGTGTTCTTTAGCAGTAAAATAAGCAGAAAATCCAGGCCACTTCTAGGGGAGTTAGCTTCCCCATTTCATCAATAAATAGACATTTATTAATCACCAATAATGTACCGGGCACTGTGCTAAGCTCTGTAGATACAAAAAGAGGCAAAAGATAATCCCTGCCCTCAAGTAGCTCACAATCTAATGGGGGAGACATCCAAACAAAAATATATGAGACCAGCTATACACATCATAAATAGAAAATAATTAATGGGGGAATACACTGGAATTAAGAGGGGTTGGGGAAGGCTTCCTGTGGAAAGTAGAATTTTAATTGGAACTTAAAGGAAGTTAGGATTAGCAGTGTTCAGAGTAGAAGAGGGAGAGTGTTCCAGGCATAGAATACAGCCAGAGCAAATGTTGAGAGAAGACAGATGGAGTGTCTTCTTTGTGAAACACCAAAAAATAATCACTGGGGAGTAAAGTGTGAGAAGACTAGAAAGGTAGGAGGGGGCTAGGTTATGAAGGTCTTTGAATGATGAAATAGAGCATTTTGTGTATGCTTCTGAAGGCAATAGAAAACCACTGGAGTTTATTGAGTAGGGAGGTGACATAATCAGACCTGAGTTTTAGGAAAGTCACTTTAGTGGCTGAAAGGAAGATGATCGGAGTGGGGAGGGACATGGAAGAAGTAGACCCATCAGCAGACTGTAATCAAAGTCTGGGGTGATGGAGTCTAGCACTATAGTGTTGGCAGTATCAGAGGTCAGAAGGGAATGTATTGGAGAGATGCTGAAAAGATGAAATCAACAAGCCTTTGTAACAGTCCACAGGATAGTGGGCAACCAAACTGGGTAACTGGATTCTCTTTTAAAGCCAGTCCCACTGTGTTTGACATTGTGGTGCATCATCTGTATTAAGGTCTTCCTGGAACATTATGTCTGTTCTTTATTTCCTGCCTGTTTAAACAATTGGTGCTCTTTCTTGAACCTGGCCATTGGCAAGCTCCCTGGCCCTAAGCTTTGCCCCACCAGCCTTTATTGCTGGTAGAATTGTCTAGTCCAGATTACCTTCTCCATGTGCTTCTTTTCTCCTCTGCTTCTTCTTTGCTACTCAGTCCTGCATTCTCTAACTCCTCTATCCTTCAACTGATAACTACTTATAACTATTCATTTTTGCTATTTGTTTGGTCATTAAGACCTGTTGCTTCTTTGTACAGAGATTGGTACCATCTTTACCTCTACCCAAACTGCCAAATGTCTTATTCAGGGACAAAATATCTTCTACCTGGACTACCATAGTCTTCTTCTCACTCAATTCACTACTTCTTGACCCTCCAAGCTTCATATTTTTCTAAATAAGAATGATAATTATTTGAATAAAACAACTTATATTTATATAGTGCTTTGAGGTTTATAAAGAACTTTATATATAAATTATCTCACATGATCTTCAAACCAACCATTTGTGACAGGTACAACAGACATCAACCCCATTTTATTGATGAGAAAACAGAGGTTCTGAGACTTAGTGTGACTTATTCAAAATTACACAACTAATAAGAGTCAGAGGTGAGAAATGAAAATAGGTCTCTCCTGATTCCATGCCATATTGTTTTCTTCATGCTGCAATACCTCTAAGCATCATCTCTAGAAATCATCTTTTCTTAGTGTGATGCCATCCCTTTATTTTCTATCTACTTCAATATGTAGCTTAAAAACTTGCCTCTAACTCTTAAGACCAACTGTTGACTCTCTCTACCTTCCTTTTCATTTTTAAAATATATTTTTATTCTGTTAAATATATTCCAATTACAAGTAAAAAATTAACATTCTTTTTTAAAAAAAATTTGATTTCCAAACTCTATATCTCTCTGTATTTCCCACCCCTTGAGAAGGCAAGCAATATGAAATCCATTATACATGTGCGTTATATATCATGCAAAACTTCTCTTTCTGAAGGTAGATAGCATTTTTGGCATGGGTCTTTTGGAATTGTCTTAGGTCATTGTCTTGATCAGAGTAGCTAAATCTTTCACAGCTAATCATCCTTACAATGTTGCTGTTACTATGTACATTGTTCTCCTGGTTCTGCTCACTTCACTTTGAATCTGTTCATTTAAGTCTTCCCAGATTTTTCTGAAATCCACCTGCTCATCATTCCTTATAGCACAACAATATTTCATCACCATCTTATACGACAACTTGTTTAGTCAATCTCTAATTGATGGACATCCTCTCAATTTCCAATTCTTGGCCACAATGAAAAGAGCTGCTATAAATATTTTTGTACAAATAGTTCCTTTTCCCTTTTATTTGATCTCTTTGGGATATAGATCTAGTAGTGATCAAAGGATATGCATGATTTTGTAGCCCTTTGGTGTCGTTACAAATTGTTCTTCAGAATTGTTGAACCTAGTCTCTGCCAATCAGCTTTCCAGTTTTTACCAGAAATTTTTGTCAAATGGTGAGTTCTTACCCTAAAAGCTTGGACCCTAGATTGATATGGTCGTTTGATACTGTGTATTATGTATCTAAACTATTCCACTGGTCTACCACTCTATTTCTGAGCCAGTACCAGATTATTTTCATGATTACTGCTTTGTAATATAGTTTGAAATCTGGTGCTGTTAGGCTGCCTTTCCTTTACATATATTGATATATAATCCTTCCCTTGATATTAATGATCTTTTATTCTTACAGATGAATTTTGTTATTGTTTTTTCTAGTGCTATGAAATGATTCTTTTTCCTCTCTCTACCTTCTTGACTTCTCCATCTTGCATTATATGTCCCTTCTACCTTTTATGGAATCATAGCTAGAAAGGACTTCCTTAATTATCCAATTGACTCCTTATCAGAAAGAGCTGCCTCCACAATATGCCAAAAAGCAATAATCTAGAATGTCCTTGAAAATCTCCAATGATGGGGATTCCACTACCCAGACAAGCCATTCCATTTTAGAGACCTTGACTTTATTGCTGTGGGTCTGTCCTGGCTTTGGGCATTACCTACATTTTCTCCCACACCCCAAAATGCCTTACCTTATTCACTTTAAAGCAAAGTGCTTGACGTTGTGGAGGAGTAAGAGGAGTATTGGATGCTACTTCTGTCCTTGGGGAACTTAGGATCCAGTCTCTCTCAGACTAATGTGGTACTGATTATAATTGTAATAACAGGTCAGAGAAGGGAGAAGTGAGTGTGAATTCAACTGTGAGCTCTGGGATGTCAGGGAACATGTCTTATTTTTCTTGCAATCCTGCACTGGGTCTTATATGTAGAGGAAGGTTTAAAAATATTTGTTGAATTTGTTGAATCACTAGGGGTTGGAATAGTTGTGAATGTCTTTATGTAGGTGATGAAATTTGATCTGGTCCTTAAAGGATTTGATTGGGCAGAGAGGATATTCCAGGGTAATGGAAGAATATATGTAAAGGTCTAGAGACAAGAATGACTCTGACATTTATGGGAGATAATGAAATTACAGATCTAGATCAGGGGATCTTAACATGTTTGTGTCCCATGAACCCCTTTGGCAGTCTGAGGAATCCTATAGACCCCTTTAAGAGTATTGGTTTTAGATGCACAAAATATGTTGGATTATAAAGGAAACCAATTAAAGTGAAATATTCTGTGTGTAAATGTCATGTGTGTTCATGTGTATATACACATGTATATAATATGTACGTGTGTATGCATGTTTGCATGTAATATGTATATGCACATACATATATTCATACAGGAATTTATACTTGCTGTGGTAGGCAATAAAGACCCATTGTGATTTGTTGGGCAGGCAAGACACAGGATGAAAGTTGTTTTTAAAAAGATGAATCTGGCTTTCTGATGAGTCTAGCTAATGTCAGAAAGATCAGCACAGAGGCCGTGACAATGTAGCTTCAAAATTCTGTTTTTCTGACTTTGAAAACTCTTATTTCATCACTGCCCATGTAATATATAAAGACCCAGTAAAAGATCTCTGAGGTGGTGAATGGAGCAATATGAAGAATTGATGAGGACAAGATGAGAAAGCCCATCCATTGTAGTGTCAAAGCATGTTTGAATATAACATTGGTTAAAATGAGGCTTTAGTCTGTGGATGACTTCTTTGCTTCTTTTATCCCAAACAGATTCAAAGACTCGAGCACCTCCAGTTCAAAGTTGTCTTAATTCTCTATGGAAAGAAGCTAAAAAAAATCATGACTGGACTTAGCAAGAAATATATGAGGGAGCTTTTTGATACCAGTAAGTCTAGAAATTTGCTTCCCAACAATTAAGTCAGATAGTATTTCTGAGACTTGGGAGACTCCTCCTTAATTAGATAGCTAATTATTCAGACTCTTGGGAAAATCTGAAAAAGAAACAGCAGGATATGTTACTAGGAGATTAATGAATTACTGGAAAAAACAAATTTTGCATGTGTGTGCTTCAGGGGGTCATTTAAGTAATAATTTTCAGATCCTAAAAATCAACATAAATTAGTAGGAAAATAACAGTGAAGTAAACAGGCATTTATTCGGTGAAACAAATAGAGTGCTACAACTGAAGTCAGGAAAATCTGAATTTAAATTTGATCTTAGACACTTGTGACTCTGGGCAAATCATTTAACCTTTTTTCTGCCTCAGTTTCCTCATCTGTAAAATGGGGATAATACTACCTCTCGTTGCTATCTTGAAGATCAAATGAAATAATATTTGAAAAGTGCTTAGTAACACCTAGAACACTTTATAAATGCTAGCTAGCTATTATTATCAAAAAGCCTACTCAATCCAGGAAACACATTAAATATTTACTGTACAAAAGCTCTGAGCTTCAATCAAATTACATTGTAGTGGTGTTATATGACTTGTGAGTCATAGAATTCTATGATATCGTGTGAATTAAAAGCAAATATTACTTGGGATAATAGAGAAGCTCATGGGGGTGTGCACAGATTGCAATATGAAATAAATGAGGAATTCTGAAGAATCATTTTAAAGGCAATGAATGGTTGAAAAGGGATTGATCATAAGACAAGAATGAGGAATAATCAGTAGATAGGCCATGCCCTCCATTGGTATGCTTATGATTCCAGGAGAAAGTGAGAAAGGTCGTCAGACTGTTGGGTGGATCTTCAAGTGGTGAGCTTATGAGATGACATGGACAAGGTTGGCACAGAATGGGCAGGCATGGAGAGCTTACAATCTATGACATTAAGAGGAACAGTCACATCAATGAAATCACAGATCCAGTCCATTATTTGAGACGTGACACATCACTATTAGAGAGGCAAAGACAAAAATTAAGGCTCTTATATTCTATTGGGGTGATGCAACATGTATATAGGTAAGTCTATAAAGGAGTATATTCATAGGCCCATTGTTACCTAAGTGCTTGAGGCCAAGACAGAATCTTGATCCTTGAGGAAAATCTCTAAATTACACCATCTAGATGGCGGTGCACTAACTTCATAATGTACGCTGTGCTCTGTAAACTCTGATTGATGGGTGTGTTTTGGGTCATCAAATTTGAAAAGTCTGGGAGAATTTTTGGAGGAGTAAAGATGAGGCAGTGGATACAGAGAGCTCTGGCCCCTGAATCAGAAGGACTTGAGTTCAAATCTGACCTCAGAAACTGACGAGCTATATGATACCAAGTAAGTTACCAAATCCCTCTCTGCCTCAGTTTCCTCACTCATAAAATGTGAATAACAGTAGCACATACATAACTCTTGAATTATTGTGAGGATGAAATAAAATAACATATGTAAAGTACTTTGCAAACCCTAAAGTACTATGTAAATGTCAGCTATGTGAGGTCTAGGGGTGTGATAGCTGCAGCAACATGGGAAGTATGGATGTCTAGGAATAGAGGTGCCTAGAGGGAGACATAGAAAAAGAAGGCAGCTCATGTAGAAATGTCATGGCATTCCTGAGCTCCACATCCCAAATGGACTCTTACAGTAGCTACAGATCAAAGTGAGAGGCTTCAGTTTGTCCAACCAGAGGCAAATCGTGTTTTCTACCCTGTGAGGCCAAGAGTGAGGAGAACCTGATGAGTCAGCACAGCTCAGATTGCAGGCTATGTAATCAATGTTGTGAGTTTGAACTCAGGTGCCCCTCTCCTGCTGTGTCGAAGACAAAAGGGATTTTGCTCCTGATTTCCTTTGGAGCTGTCGGAGGTAGTACCATCTCAGGGTAGGTGGGGACTGAGAGCGTTTACTACCAAACCCACTTTCTGCTTGTCTGTTGTACTCATCTTTTGCTGTGAATTCATGTGCCATCAAGCCTGGTCTGGCAAAGTGTCATTGGGTGGGGACTTATAGTCATAGCTTTAAGTAAAATCTGACCCTAAATAGCATATCAAATTTGGAAGGTTGTCAGGGGTCCCAAAGCCATGTGGTAAACCTGTGTGTGGTGGTGGTTTGGGAGGAAAGGAGTCTATGCTATGGATAACAGAAGATCATTTGAAGTGGAAATGAACGCAGCAATAGGAGAGGGAAGGAAGTCAGAAAAAAAGACTATTTTGTGGAGGTTTCTTTATATTTTATCAAGGTGGTAGTACCCAATAACTGTATAACCCAAACCAGTCATGAAGTATCTAAGACAACATGAGTCATATAACTCTGTTCTGACTTTCTTGTTCAGGATCTGATAACAACATCTGGTCTAAAAGGTTATGAGCAAAGTTACGCTAGGAAGGAGCCATACTGCTGAAACTAAGCTCCTTTTCCATGGCTCCAAAATGGTTACTTGGGAAAGGGGGTGACAGGAAGGGTGGCTGATATGTATCACTTGCCAAAACCAATCAGACCCTCCCTCTAAACTGCTGCACCAGATTATTATACAACCTGCTCTGAAAAGCAGCCAACTTCTAGGCTGGATGAGAATCACTAAGGAACATTTCTCCTCTTAAGTTACATATGCCCGTATACTGCCTTGCTATACTTAATTTTTTTTTCTTTTTATCAATTTTCTTGGCTTCTAGTCTTTAGGGAAGAGGTGATAAATCCATAATACATTTATCTTATATAAATAGTAAAAAAGGATGGAAAGAATAGAAGAAAGAAAGGAATGAAGGAAGAAGGAAAGGAAGGAGAGAAGGAAGGAAAGAAAGGAGGGAGGGAGGGAGGGAGGGAGAAAGGGAACAAAGGAATGAACTAATAAAGAATAAAAGGCCCATCAGGCTAACCTACATTTAAATTCCCTTATAAGGTCTGTTTCCTTAAGAGCAATCCCAACCAAAGCAATGGAAGTAATAATAGTTGGTGTTTATTTAACATTTTAAGGTTTACAAACATCATCTCACTTTATACTCACAACAACCCAATGAGATATATACAAATATTATTTATTTTCTCCAGTTGTTCAGATGAGAAAACTGAGGCTCAGAAAAGTTAAGTAACTTGCCCATATTCCCATATTATGATAGTGTCAGAGGCAGGATTCAAACTCAGGTCTCTCCTTACTCCAGGTCCGGCATGACTTCCACCACACCCATATTTCCTCTATCAGCAGCTATTTCATGAAATAATCATTTATTGTTGTTGTTGCTGAGTTATTTCAGTCATATCCAAATCTTTGTGACCCCATTTAGGGTTTTCTTGGCAAAGACGCTGGAGTGGTTTGCCATTTCCTACTCCAGCTCATTTTATAGATGAGGAAACTGAGGCAAACAGGGTTAAGTGACTTGCCCAGGTTCACACAGCTAGTAAGTGTCTGAGGTCAAATTTGAACTTAAGTCTTCCTCACTCCAGGCCCAGCGCTCTAGCCACTGTACTGAATTATTACCTTTTGTAACAAAAATACAGATTAACATGTCTTTTCTCAATTCTCAGCTCATATGTTCCCACCTGGAAAACTCCATGCTCAGTAGCCTCCAGGGTCCTGAGACACCTCTCCCAGCTTCCAATACTGTGGAAGTTACACTCTCGGCCAGCATTGCTCCATCATGGCCCCTGGCATCCCCATTGCTCCCAGCAGACTCGCCAGACGGTTTTTCTTGGCTCCTTCTGCAATATCCTGCTGCTTCCTATAGGGCAGTCCATGTTTGGCTTTCTCTTCCTCATCCACAAAGTTATTTTTTAGTCAGTCGTGTCCAAGAACTCTTCTTTGTTGAGCCAAAAATTTTCTATGTCCTTGGGCACAGTCTTCCACCTAGGGGAAAAGCCTTCAAAGTTCTCCTTATCTGGCAGGAGATGCAGCTCTCCCTGTATCACCTCACAGACCTCGGTACAGGATCAGATCACGACTTTCTTCTACTCATTTTATTTTCCTTTGCTCCAGCTTCAGAAGAGTCCCAGCTATCAACTCCATGTCCAAATATGGGAACAATAAATTTTGATGTGCTCTTTCCTTCTGACACCTGGATGGAGCAATAGGGGTCTTCCACTCCCTACTTGTTCAGGAGAAGAGAAAGCATCCTCATTTTCCAAAATTAGTTCCCTGAGGCAATTCTAAACATTCTAGCCTCTAAACAATCTTTATTAGTAACTACTTTGGGGAGGAGTCAAGGAGGGTTGTGCTTCTCCCAGTTCTCCATTCTTCATGCCTTTGAGCAGATACTATTTGTTTTGAGAGGAGAAAGGGAAAGAAAAAGAGAGGAAGGAAGGAAGGAAGGAAGGAAGGAAGGAAGGAAGGAAGGAAGGAAGGAAGGAAGGAAGGAAGGGAGGGAGGGAGGGAGGGAGGGAAGGAAGGAAGGAAGGAAGGAAGGAAGGAAGGAAGGAA
>JAQQSZ010016967.1:0-10906 GCA_028646595.1 Phalanger gymnotis
ATATCCACAATAAAAATGTAACAATTGGCTCATGGGGTTCTTTGAGCTGGTTCCAGCACACCCCTGCCTGGACCAGCTGATGCCTAAAGCACGATCTAACAGTCAATGATAAGAGGGAACTAATCTCAGAGAAAAGGGGCTGGGGGTAGGGAGATGGGAACCAGCAAAGGTGGGTTTTAAGCCAAGTGTTGAAGGAAGCCAGGGAAGCAGGGCGATGGAAGAAGAGAGCATTCCAGGCATGGGAAAGAGCTTGTGAAAATGCGGAGTGAGGAAGTAGAATGCCACATGCAAGGGAGAGTAAGAGTGTTGTTGGATTGTAGACTACATTCTTTAGCCAGTCCTCACGTGCCATATGCTCAAGGACCTTCATCGTCCTCGTTGCTCTCCTCCAAACAATCCAAATGATCGATGCCCTTCCTGTACTGTGGTGTCCAGAACTGAACACAATACTCCAGATTGGTGTCACCAGGGCGGGTGCTTGCCTCCTTATTCCTGGGAGTGACACCCCTCAACACAATCCAAGACTGCATTTGTTTCTTAGTTCAAAGCTCAATTGCAGTGCAGCTTTTAATAAGGCCTTTCCTGATCTCCCTAGTCTTTCCTCAAACTTAAAATTATTTTGAATTTACTTGGTGTAACTTTTGTATTTTTGTATTTGTATTTTACCTCCTGATTAAATGTAAGCTCCATGATTTAATTTTTCTGTTTAATTTTCCTCTTTGTATCTCCAGCACCTAGAATGATGTCTGACACATAGAAGACTCCGTATAAATGCTTGTAGATTGATTGGCTGCCATATCATACAGTCAATTCATATTAGGCTCATGGTCCACTAAGACCCCCAAATCTTTTTCAAATGCATGACAACCATCCATCTTATATTGTGGACTTGTGAAATTGATTTTTAAAATTCAAGTGTATGATTTTATGTTTATCTCTATTAAGTTTCATCTCAATAAATTCAGTCCAATGTCCTGTCATGTTAGTATCTTCTCGGATTTTGACTTCAATGTAGGGTGTTAGCTGTCACCTGAAAACATCTATGCCATTGATAAAAGTATGAGACAGCATGAGGACAAAATAAAACAAAACAAAAACAAAAACACAGCTCCCAGGGTCACTCCTCTGAGGATCTCCTTCCATTTGTGTCAATTTTGAGTTCAAACAATCTACCATTCCAAAGCCATGGAACTATACCATCACCTAGCCCATATCTCTGTCTCTTCTATAAGAATAAATAGAACACTTTATTGGATGCTTTGCTAAAATCTAGAACGATCATATCTATAACATTCAGGATTGCATTAATACATAATATTACCCATTGAAGGGTTTTTTCCTCCTTAAAGGAACTCACTTCTCAGCCATGTGAAACAGGAAGAAATAACTATCCTCTTGTGAAAAGAATATTTCACATGAATTGGAAGAATATATTTTTAAACCCTATTTCATTCACGTATTCCAGATATTTTTGATGACTGAGGACATAGTGGAAAGATCATAGGCTGTGGCATGTTGTGATTTAAGTTCAAATCCCAGCTCTCATGCTTTCTTCCATTTGTGACTTAGGGCAAGAAATCTAAATCTTCTACTCTTAGCTTCCTCTTTCCAAATCTAGATCTATGATACTATGAAAGAGACACATTTTAAAAGTCACGGTTTTATGTCAGACATCACTTCGCCAAATGTCTGCTAAAGCTCACATTCATGCCTTATTGTGCTGTGGAGGGTCACAAAGACTAGTCGAGCCTTACCTACCTGCCAAGCCAGTGAGGCAGCAAGTATGGACGGCATGTTTGTTAAAGGAGGCTGAAAGGAATTGGACCCCGAGGAGATGACCATCAGGAGGTTCATTGGTAGTTTGTGAATTTCTCTAGCCACAGAAACTTTAAATTCTCTAATGCCAAATTACTACTAAATATCCACCACTAAAGTATCTACTAAAACATAGAAGGATCATCATTTGTGCCCATAATGATAGCTCCCACGTAGATGTAATGTTGAAGGTTTTGCTGTTGTGTTTGTTCAGTTGTTTTCAGTTGTGTCTGACTCTTCATGACCTCATTTGGGGTTTTCTTGGCAGAGAAACCAGTGATTTTCCATTTCCTTCTCCGGATCGTTTTACAGATGAGGAAATCAAGGCAAATGGGTTCAAGAGACTTGCACAGGGTCACCCAGTTGGTAAATCTGAGTCCAGATTTGAACTTAGGAAGATGCATCTTCCTGATTCCTGGCACTATATCCACTATGCCACCTAGCTGCCTTCATCTTCGTGAGTTCAAATCTGGCCTCAGATACTTACTGGGTGTATGACTTTGGGCAAGTCACTTAACCTTGTTTGCCTCAGTTTCCTCATCTATAAAATGACCTGGAGAAGGAAATGGCAAACCACTCTAGTATCTTTGTAAAAAAACAACAACAACAACAACTCCCAAAGGAAGTCAGAGTCAGACATGACTGAAATACAATTGAACAGCATGGAAGGTAAACTTTACCAGAATGACCAGGAGAGGGCACCAAAGATTGTAATACAAAGAAATTAAGGAGAATTGAAAATTCCTGGGACTTGTAAAGTAACCAGAGGTCTAGATAAAATATTGCCCTTTCTCTATTTCGTTTCAAAGCCAAGTCGCCTTTCTTCACCATTTCAACTGTTATAAGCTGGCTTCTACCTCTCAACCATCCACTAAAATGTAGTTTGTCTATGGTCACCAATGACCTCCTCCCGATGATATTCAAAGGAAGTTATAAATGGGTTAAACTAATGATGGCTAGGTTCCCAGGCTAGCCCACAAAAGGTTATTTAATCCATGATGTAATAGTTAAGTCAAGTCAACAAATATTTATTAAGCAACTATTATCTGCCAGACTCTATGCTAAGTACTTGAGATAAAAGGGGGAGGGGGATAGTCTCTGCTTTCAGAGCTCACAGTTTAATTGGGGAAACAACATGAAAATAACTGTATACAAACAAGATATATACAGAATAAGTTGAAGATAATCTCAGAGGGAAGGTACGAAGACTAAGGAGCACTGCGAAAGGATTCTTGTAGAATGTACAACTTTAGCTGAGACTCGAAGGAAGCCAGGAAGTCAAAATGAGGAGAGAGTGAGTTTCAAGTATGGAGGCCAGCCAATGTAAAGACATAGTGCTGGGAAATGGAATGTCTTGGGCAAGGAACGGTAAGAATACCGCTGAAACTTGATCACAGAATATATGGAGGTGAGTAAGGTGTAAGAAAATGAGATGTAGGGAAGGGCCAGGTTATGGAAGGGCTTTAAAAACCCAACAGAGGATGTTAGATTTGATCTGGGAGGGAATAGGGAAACACCAGAGCTTATTGAATAGTTGGGTGACATGGTCACACTGTCGCTTTAGGAAGATCTATTTGACAGATGTGTGGAGGATAGACTGAAGTGAGGAGAGATTTGAGGCAGGGAGACCCACTAGCAGGCTATTGCAATAGCCCAGGTGTGAGGTGATGAGAACTTGTATCAAGATGGTAGCAGTTTCACAGAAGAGAAGGATTGCCTATTTTAGAGGTGTTGCAATGGTAGAATTTATAGGACTTGGCAGCACATTGTATACAGGGGGTGAGAGAATAAAGAAGTGAGCATGACACCAAAGTTGTGAGCCTGGGTTACTGGAATGATGGTGGTATCATCCTGATTCCACAGTAATAGGGAAGTTAAGAAGAAGGAAGGGTTGGGGGGAGATAAGTTCAGTTTTGGACTTGATGTCTACAGAACATCTGCCAACGGGTGATTAGAGATGAAAAACTGAAGGTTAGGAGAGAGGGTAGGGCTGGACAAATAAAACTAAGAATAGTCTGTATAGAGATGATTATTGTATCTGTAAGATCTGATAAGATCACCAAAGTGAAATCATATAGAAAGAGAAAAAGACCTAGGTTAGAACATTGGCAGACACCCATGTTTAGCAGGAAAGACCTGGATGAAGATCCAGCAAAGGAAACTGAAAAGAAGCAGACAGGTAGAAGGAGAAATCACTCTTAATTCCCTTTTAGAAACAGTAATGTCACAAAAACCAAAAAGAAGGGAGTCTCAAGGGGGTGATCAATTGTGCCATGAGGCAGAGAGGTCAGAAAGGAGAAGGACTGAGAAAAGGCCATTAGATTGGGCTATTAAGGGGTCATTGGTAACTTTGGAGGGAACAGTTTCAGCTGAATGGTGAGGCTGAAAACCAGACTGTAGAGATCTAATTAAAGAGAAAGAGGACAGGAAGTTTGGGCATAATTATAGAGGCTTTCTCAAGGAGTTCCGCACAGCCAAGAGATTTAGGCAAGAGTGTGCTAGAATGTTTCAATCCACTCAACACAGCAAATTTTTAAATTTGCAGTTTGACTGTTTACGCCTTATAAACTATGTACTACAAATTAAGGCTTGATTTATTGCTTTTTTGGTTGATTGTCAGGACTTACACAATGAAGTGATGGAGAAAATGTTAACAATGCAGATTAAACTTGAAAGTGGGTTGTGGGTACATTTTTTCCCCTCAGAGAGCCAGTTGTTAAACATTTACCAGCATACCCCTGAATATAGGATGATAACAATGTGCAAATCTAGTGAGGGTTTTCTGAGCGCTGGGAAGATTTGGTGTGTTTATAGCAGGGAAGCAGCCACTAGCAGACAGAAAGAGAGGGAGAGGGGGAGAGAGAGAGCAATAGAGAATAAGAGAGAGAGAGAGAGAGAGAGAGAGAGAGAGAGAGAGAGAGAGAGAGAGAGAGGAGAATAAAGATAAGTGAAAGAGTCCTGGAGAAGGTGGGATGTAATTGTGCATGTAGAGAGTTTGTACTTTATGGAAGAAAGGTGAAGCAGGATATAATGAAAGAAGGGAGCTGATTGATGTGAAACAAAATTTCCAGTATACTGCCTGAGAAAGAACTGAAAGGTAGAGGAATTAGATGTCACAGCGAGGATAAAGAACAGGGTTAGGGGATGCAAGGCAGAAGGGGAAATAGAACGACAACAGGTCAGATAAAGAATTTCAGAGTTCATGAAAATGGAAGTGGAACACTTGTGAATAATGGCACGATCAAGGCTATGACCATCTATGTGTAACTGAAGTGGGTCATGGGGAATGATTGCTGTTCATAAAGCCCATCAGAGAAAGAGGAGTTAGAATCCAAACCTGGTGGTTCAATAGATATAGATGATGAATGAAAGCGTTTGTTGGTTTTTAATAATGACTGAATTTGCTTCATTTCTTTTTTTTTAACTTCATCTATAAAGGTTCCTAGTAGGATGTGACTTAGTTGTATATCATACTAAGCTTTCTGTTGATTCACTATTCTGCAATTCCTGATTACATGTTTTGCATATAAACTCCCACCCATTTCTTTCTCTACTAGGTTTTGCAAACAAGTTTATATTCTAAGTCAGTATTGCCCTTGGTTACAAGGTATCTGGTTGACAAAGAAATAAAGTGTTTCTGGGATGATTGGTTTTCTAGCCTCCTTTTGGTTCTTCGTGGTGATTGCTTTATACCAGGTAAAGAGCTATGGGAAATGGTGAGTTGGAGTTGAACATTTTTCTTTATCAATTTCCACCTCCCTTCCTCCTTTTTTTAAGCATCAATGATTTGTTCGAATGGGTCACATTACAGTGTTGTTGTAATCATATGCTATGTCTTATCTTTATCCTTTCTTCTAATTTGGTGGCCTCAGCTGAGGGATGTCTGTAGTCTTTATACTAGACCAAGAAAATAGTAAAATGAAACTAAGAAAACCACTGGATCTGACATAACATTCAGCATTCCACACCATATCCCACTTCCTTTCCAAAAAAAACCGCAAATCCTCAAAACCCCTTTCACTAATTAATTTTTAAACAGCAGTCATTTTTAGAAATGGGGTTACCTCCCCTCCCTCACTGAAACTTCTCTTATATATGTAACCCAGTTCTCACCAGAACAATGGAGATGGAGAAGGGTAGCTCTTTGCCATATGCTGAATCTAAAAGAAGGCTCTGGATTGGTGGAGAAAACACTTTTTTAAAAAAAACTTTACCACTTGGTAGATTCTTTCTTCTTTCCCACTGCTGCCTGTCTTCCTTCACCATCCCATCCTCCGTCCCCATGCTGATTGCCTTTGTACCCTTTTTACCACTTGTCTCTGTATTTTCTGTGTGTTTTCCCCCATACCCTCTGTGCCTTATTAAATTATGATTGTCAACCTACTTTCTGCTGCCATTGTGGTCTTTCCAGGCAAGGACCCAAAAAACCTGGTGTGCCTGCCCTCATGTCACAATTTCACAAATTAATTATCAATTCAATATATCCAGTATGTGTCCCCTTCTTTCTACTCATACAGTCACCATAGTTTAGGCCCTCATCACCTCTTGCCTTCTAACTGCTCTACCTATTTCATTTCTCTCTTCACTCTAGCCCATCACTTAGTTGTCAATGAGATTTTTCTAAAAAAAAAAGTAGTCTGAGCATATCACCCTCACTCTATGAATTCCAATGGCTGCCTATACACTCCAGTATCAAATGTAAAGTCCTCTGTTTGGCATTCAAAGCTCTTCATAACCTGAACCTTCCTATCTTTCCAGTCTTCTTACATTTTATTCTTCTCTATCCAGTCACACTGGTTCATTTTCTATTCCTCACATAACAACACTATGTTGTATGGGGCAGTTAGGTGGTAGAGTGGATAGAGTGCTGGAGTCAGGAAGACTCCTTTTCCTGAGCTCAAATCTGACCTCAGACACTTACTAAGCTATATGACTGCGGGCAAGTCACTTAACCCTGTTTGCCTCCAGTTCCTCATCTATAAAATGAGCTGGAGAAGGAAATGGCAAACCACTCCAGGGTCTTTGTCAAGAAAACCCCAAATGGGGGTCATGAAGAGTCAGATACGACTCAGTAACAAAGCAAGAGAACCCACAAACCTCTCTAGGCAGTTCCTTCTACTTTTGGACAGTTCTATATTAGAACATGCCAGAAAAATAAACAAGTTGGTTAAATCTCCTGATAGAAGCAAGATAATGTCTCAGTTGAGAAAGGGAGAATGGGGGGAGGAGAGGGAGAGAGAGAGAGAGAGAGAGAGAGAGAGAGAGAGAGAGAGAGAGAGAGAGAGAGAGAGGGGGGGGGGGGGGAAGAGGGAGAGGGAGCAGCTGGTTTTACCAAGGGGAAAATTCAGTCTTCAAAATCTCTAGAGAGTCAAGCTGGAAATCAGAAACATATTGCCAAGACAGCTTCCCCTACATGGCTGCAACTTCCAAAGTCATTCTCTTTCTCTCCTTTGGAGTTGGTTCTGAAGAATGTCTGGAACCACAGGGGCCTCTCCCAAAGAATATCTGCAACTACAGGGGCCTCTCTCAAAGAATGTCTTGAGCCTACTCTACCCTTCACAAGGATCTGCAACCTCATTTAAGTGTTTTCTCCACATAACAAAAGTAACAAAAAATAATATGATTATATCAATAGATGCAGAAAAAGTGTTTTTTTAAACAAAATACAACATTCATTCCTATTAAAACACTTGAAAGTATAAGTATGAATGGATTTTTTCTTAAAATGATAAGAAGCATCTACCTAAAACTATCAGCAAGAAACGGGTATGAGCCATAAGCTTTCCCAATAAGATCAGGGGTGAAACAAGAATGCCCATTATCACCAATATTACTTAATATTGTATTAGAAATGCTAGCAGTAGCAATAAGAGAAGAAAAAAATTGAAGAAATCAGAACGGACAATGAGGTAATAAAACTATTTCTTTTTGCAGATGGTATGATGATATACTTGGAAAATCCTAGAGATTCAATTATAAAAGTTCGTGGGAACAATGAATAATTTTAGGAAAGTAGCAGGATATAAAATAAACCCTTATAAATGACCAGTATTTCAGTATATCACCAACAAAACCTTGCAAGAAGAGATAGTAAGAGATGCCTCATTTAAAATAATTATAACAGTATGAAATACCTGAGAGTAAACCAGCCAAGACAAACCAAGGAATTGCATGAACATAACCATAAAACACTTTTTATACCAATAAATAATAGAAGAAATTGAAGATTTAAACACTTGGAGAAATAGTAATTGTTCACAGGTACACAGAGCCAATATAATAAATATAGCTCTACCTAAACTAATCTACTTATTCAATGCCATCATAATTAAATTATCAAAATATTATTTTGAGATAGAAAAAAAAACAAAATTCATTTGGAATAATAAAAGGCCAAGAATATAAAAGGAATTAATGAAAAAAATGTAAAGGAAGGAATTTTAGCAGTATTAGATCTTAATCTATATTATTAGGCAGTAATTATCAAAACTATCTGGTACTGGCTAGTGGAAAGGTAGCTTGGTGGAATAGAGCAGACATAATACACAGTAATAAATAATTATCGTAACCTTGTGCTGGACAAATGTAAAGATTCAAGCTTTTGTAATAAGAATTCACTATTTGGTAAAAAAAAAAAAATAGTTGGGAAAACTGGAAAGTGGTCAGGCAGAAATTGGCCATAGACCAATATCTTAAACCATTTACCAAGGTAAAGTCAAGGTAGATACATGATCTCAATGTAAAGGGAGATATCATAAGAAAATCAGAAGACAATGAAACATATTACCTATCAGACTTATGTATAGGAGAAGAATTTATAAATAAGCAAGAGATAAAGAGCAGTATAAGGTATGAAATGGATAATTTTGATTACATGAAATTAAAAAAGTTTTTCTAAAAATAAAACCAATGTAGCCAAGATTAAAAGGAAAGCAGAAAATCTGGGGAGTGAGGGTGGGAATTCTATAGATAATTTCTCAGAAAAAGGTCTCATATCTCAAATATATAGAGAACTTTGTCAAATTTATAAAAATACAAGTTATTCCCCAATTGATGAGTGGTCAAAGGATATCAATAGGCAGTTTTTCAATGAAGAAATTAAAATTATATATGGTCATATAAAAATGCTCTAAATCAGTATTGATTAGAGAAATGCTAATTCAAACAACTTTGAGGTGTCATATTATACCTATCAGATTGGCTAAAATGATAGAAGGGGAAAAATGACAAATGTTGTAGGGGATATGGAAAAATTGGGATATGCTGATACACTGTTGGTAGAACTGTGAACTCTTCCAACCATTTTGGAAAGCAATCTGGAATTATGTCTAAAGAGTTATAAAATTGCATATACCCTTTGACTCAGCAACACCACTATTAAGTCTGTTTCCCAAGGTGATCAGGGAAAAATGAAAAAAAAAACTTTTCTAAAGTATTTATAGAAGCTTTCTGTGGTGGCAAAGAACTGGAAATTGAGGAGATGACTATCAATTCGGGAACGGCTAAATAAATTGTGATATATGATTGTGATGAAATACTACTGGCTGGTTTTAGAAAAACATGGAAAGACTTTCATGAAATAATGAAGAATGAAACAAACAGAATCAAGAAAATGTTGTATAGAACAGCAATATTATTCAAAGAACATCTTTGAACAATTAAACCATTTTTGAGTATCATAGATACTTAAATCAACTACAGAGGACCTATGAAGGACCTCCAGAGGAAGAACTGATAAATAGGTGTGTGTGTGTGTGTGTGTGTGTGTGTCCAATGGTGGCCTTCTCTGGTATAGAGTGGGAAGGGAGGGAGGGAGGAAGGGAGGAAGAAAAACAAAATAAAAAGTACATGGCAGAGAACAAAAGAAAACTCAGAAGGAAGCACAGAAAAGCAGGGTAGTTTTGAAAGCAATGTATAGAATTTATCACATAGTTTTTTAAAAAAGTAAACAGCGTGAAATGAAGATTCATAGTTTCATATTGAATCTTCTTGCATGAACATGGGAAAAAAGAGGAGAGGCACAGAGAATCACTCGTGCAACCACAAATTAGAGTTGGGAGCATGGACCCAGTGGAGGTGTCAGAGTGCTCAGGAGGCAGGAGTTCAGGTTCTTACTTTATAGAGGTTTTTTCGGGGGGCAACAGGCTAATTCTAATCTGTGCCACCTTGCAGTTTGTTCGTTAACATATCCAAATTACTTCAAAATTGTCAGTTAGACTTAAAAGTCAACATGTTCATACTACCTCAAAATTATCAGCACCATTTGGTGATTCACTGGTCCTTAATGCAGAGGTCTGGAATATGTCTTGGAATTAAATATTATAGGACTAAAAGGTCCTGATGGCAATGTACAAATGGCTTCACCTGATCCAACACATATTACCAGGATGTGATTTTTCATAAATTATGCTTCTTTGGCCTTTGGGCCAAGGTGCATGACTTCTAGGCTCCCCTTTCCACTTTTACTTCTTGCTATTGCTACTTTATACTAGCTACTTATAAACTTATTCATTATACTGACTACAAGAGGGCAGGGGAGACAGGAGAACCAGAAGGTTCAATTTAATTTTATTTTTTTTCCACAACAATTATTTTATTATTTAATATTTTAGTTTTCAACATTGATTTCCACAAGATTTTGAGTTACAAATTTTCTCCCCATTTCTACCCTCCCCCCATTCCAAGGTGGCATATATTGTGATTGCCCCATTCCCTAGTCAGCCCTCCCTTCTGTCACCTCACTCCCCAATCCATCCCTTCTCCCCTTACTTTCTTGTAGGGCAAGATAGATTTCTATGCCCCATTCCCTACATATCTTATTTCTCAGTTGCATGCAAAAAAAATTTTTCTTTTGAGCACCTGATTTTAAAACTTTGAGTTCCAAATTCTCTCCCCTCTTCCCTTCCCACCCATCCTCCCTAAGAAGGCAAGAAATTCAACATAGGCCACATATGTATCATTATGTAAAACATTTCCACAATACTCATGTTATGAAAGACTAACTATATTTCCCTCCATCCTATCCTGTCCTTTTTTATTCAGTTTTCTCCCTTGACCCTGTCCCTTTTCAAAAGTGTTTGCTTTGATTAAC
>JAQQSZ010016968.1:0-10906 GCA_028646595.1 Phalanger gymnotis
CCAACTAGATCTGGCCTTCCCCTAAGGCCATAAGCCTTACATTATCATTGGGCCCAAATCTCCACCTAGCCTAGCCCACCCTTAATCCTGATCAAAATTATCTATGCCCTAGCCCAGTTACCCCAGCTCTCTTATTGTCTGTGATCTCCAGGTAGCCTTCAGCTATTTCCCCAACCTGGAGTCTGACCTCAGTCCTCCTTAGATTCCTCCTCAACACCCTCTTTAAACCCCTCCTCTAGTCATCCCAGACCACCCCTCAATCCCTCCCACAATCTTTGTGCCATGAAGGTGCTCAGATTCAATCTAGCTCAGTAGATTGAATCTGACCCCCTTGTGAAAACAGGTGTCACAAAGGGTGGGATTTCTTAAGACCACCGAATATGGCAAACCCTTAATAAACTTTGTCTTTTCCCTTGGCTGAGAAGGCTTGAGTCAAATTCTTTTGGCATGACCCAGAGCGTAGGTATTTTAGGGTTTCCAGCACCACTAGAAACCTATGGTTCCCTACCATCATCATTTTTCTTAACCTCTTCAATATTACAAGTGGTTTTAGTTTTTAAGTATGGAAGGGACAGAGAAAACTATTACTTTTTTCTTTTTTCCATATTTATTTTTAATGTTCATTAAAAATTTTTTCTGAGTTCCAAATTCTCTCCTTCCCCTCACCCATCCATTGGGAAGGCAAGCAATATGATATCAATTATACAGGTGAAGTCATGTAAAGCATACTTTCATATTCCGCATGTTGCAAAAAAAAAAAACCCACCAAAAACTAAAAATTAAAATGCAAAATATATAAAGAAAGTAAAAAAGGTACACTTCAATGTGTTTATCAGAACTCTCTCTGGAAGCAGACAGAATTATAGAAAACTAACATTAAGCTTCCTGTCTTGTTTACTTGGCTTGGAGCGGGAATTTTCTCTAGATATTTCATCACCAATGCAGATTATGAAAGTCAACTTGAAAAGAGTATTCAAGATACATAATTTTTCTTTAAAGATACATTTTTACAATTCTTAAGCAGATAGATACCTACTACTTATGACTGGACCAACTTCGTACATTTTCTGATTGTTTAATTTGCAGGAAAAAAAAAAGTTCAAAGCTCACAAAAACTAGGAGCTATGTGAGTACACAGGTATGGAAGAGGGCTTTCAATGAAGCCTAAGTCCAAGTATAAAATCTGGGCAATTGTAGTGACTGTTTAAAAAAGAAATGAAATTCAAGCTGTCACTGAAATCTCTTTTGTTGATTTTAAATGATGTCCTTTTTCATTCAGTTTTTGAAAAGGCAAAAAGAATGGGCTGGCATTAAAGTCATCTTTTGAGAAGGCCTTTTAGAATCCCAACCCACAAATATACAAACATTATTTGTATTTTAATGTTTGGGTTTTTTTTTTAACATCTGCAAACTACTTAAGCAAACATTTTCCTTATCTTCCTGTCAAGCCTAGTAACTTTGTTAGTAACACTGTAGGGCAAAAGATAGCTACAAAGCTAATACAGACTCTCTAATTGTTAAGCTCTTACAAGGGCTGAACCTGATCATTCACTGAATTGTTGAGTTGATGGGATTCGTGTAGCTGGTTATAAATTGATAATCTAAATTAATTCATTCAAGCAGAAATCGATTTTGTAACTCCTTGAGAGCTTGTAATAATGCTTACCTCCTACTGCTAGCTGCATTCTCCGTTTCATAAAGCTGGTCGGAAACAGCTGGATTCAGGTGACCTGCTAGCTCATTAAATCTGTTACATGTTCCTTCTGGTAAATGATATTAAGCTGAAATGTCCTTACGTTGATTTTTTTCTTTAATTTTATGACAGAAATAACCTAATTTGTAACACAAAATAACAATCTCCTTGGATTACTTTGCCTTGTTAAAATATTTTATGCATTTTTCATTTACACGAAGGTAATGGAAAAACACTTAAACTATCTGTTATTTAAACCACAAGAGATATGTTACTGAAAGTCTGATAGCTACAAAAATGATTGTCTCTTCATAGTCTTTGCTTTATATCTGTAATAAAAGGCGGACAATTCAATTCATCGGTTAGTAAATAAAGTACGATAGTTTTTATTTTATTTGCTCTGCATTGCAAGAACTAAAATCAGATTGCTTTTCAAATTCATTTAGAAATAGGGCTCATTACTTTCCTTTCCTCTTTCTAATCTAAAATGTCTAATGTCCATTTTGAACCTTACATTTTCTTCATTAACAGAAGATGCAACCTAATTCTAAATCCCAGATTAGAAAAATCATTCTCCATGCTGTCCTTTCCCTAAGTACTAAGAGGATGGGGACGTGAAGTAGGTTGAATAATTGAATCAGAGCACCTGCCTTATACATCTGAGTCGATTAAATACTTGTTTCTCAAAGCCTCTTGACTTCATTTCCTCTGCCTAAATAAATTTTCAAATAAATACAATGTAAGAGCCAGAACCACATAGCTAGAATATGTCATGAGGTTTCAAGTGGCCATTCAACATTTTTTATCACTGGATTAAGTGACAAGATTTTACCAAATAAGAGAGGGGACTAAGTAAGACCCTATACTACTTTCTCCTCAGTTAAATAATACAACATTTACATGGGAGGAGAAAAATCACAAAATTGTTTTATAGTTTCAAGAGCTCCTTGAAAAGGTCAAAGGTGTCTTTGGCAAAGCACACCTACTTACCACCTCCTCCCCTTGCATCAGTATAATTTACCTTAAAACACGGATTTCATGATTCTGATAAAGATTTTTTTTGAAATTTTATTATTACAAATTATTTGCTTAATAATAACAGTAGATTTGGTGCTTTTTCTAAATTCAGTCCCTGTCTTTTTTTTTATTACAATCTAATATTAGTGCCAAAGAACCAAGTTTAAAATTTTTAAGGAGATATAACTATTAAAGATAACAGTGAAAACAGCATTATTAGAGTATTAAAATTAAATGTACTTATAAAGGCAATTCGTCCTTTTAATTAAGTGACAGGAGTCCTCCTCCCCCATACTATATTGATTACCAACTTTTGCTACTGTGCACATGAGTTGCAAATAATTGAAAGTAATATAAAACAGGAAGGCACACTTTTAGCTAAGCTTCTTTATAATCATTCATCTACAGTAAACCAGAATATCTGTATGCTAACAAATCATTCCTTGATAAATTTCAAAATAAAGAAAAATGAACATATATATGTATATATATGTGTATGTGTATACATACATGTGATGTATGTATATATGTGTATATGTACACGCAAATCAATCTATCTATAATTAGAACTTATAGAACCTCATTCAGATGAATTTATTACTGATAATGAGGTTTTTCCTAATGAAACCTTTCCTGATCCCACCAGTTGTTAGCAGTCTGTTCCTATCAAAAGTACCTGTATTGTTGCATTTTCCTAGTCAAAGGTAAGTTCCCTGAGCACAGGGACTATATTATTTTTGCCTCTGGACACTGTAGGCAACTACTAAATGATCACTAAATCAAACTGAATAAAAGAGTTATGATGGATGGAGTCTATGGGATCTCTTCTTATCTTTCTGCTAGAATACCAATATGCTTTAAAATTTCAGATAAATTTGCTCACTTTCTTTAAATGCTTTAATCTAGAAAAGATAGAGCTTCCATATTTAGTAAAAATCCCCCCCCCAAAAAAAACAATTCTAGAGCTAATCAAACAGTAAGAAATACTAAGACTCTTAATATTAGAGTAAGTTATAGACTCCAAAGGAGAATAAGCTAGAGTTATCCACAATATTCCTACCCAGAATTTATGAACTGAAGTCTCAAAGGGGAGGATGTATTTAAGTCTTAGTGATAACAATTTTTAAAAGTGTATTTGATTGTATCACATTACGTACTGAAGCTCTATAAAGCCAGTAATTTCATGAGGGATTATACTCACTACTTTTGTCGTTAAGTATAGCATTACTTAGTTTGTGGCCCATAGAGAGTCAGAAAATGTAAATAAATATTAAACAGACAAAATTTTTGACATCTTCAAAAACAGGAGATTGAGAATATAGAAGCTAATTATTTCCACAAATCCATTTTATCAACCAAAACTTTCACTAAGAATTTTCCTTTGCTCCTCATGCTAAGCAGATAGTAAATCCTGTTGTTTCTAATGTCACAAAATATATCAAACTCATGGCCCCTTCCTATGTGTACCTACTATTGTCATTCATCCCCTATTGCTTGAATTCTACAAAAATTCTGTACAAAGAATCCCTTTCTTAAGTCTGTTTTCTTGGTCCTATATGCCATTACCTTCTCTGATCAGAATACATTTATCTCTAAAAACTCTCTTCGGATTTATATACCCTGGACAGCCAGGGCTGTTATCTGGTGTAATGTATAGAGTACAAGGACCAGTGTTCAATTCTCACCCCTAACACTAGCTTTTTATACTTGAGCCTCCTGAGTCTCAGTTTCATCACGAATCTATAATCTATAAAATTCAGTAGTATCTACTTCATAGGGTTGTTGGGAAGCTCAAATGAGATCATGCATGTAAGGTGTTTTGTAAACTACAAAATGCTCTACAAATGGTATTTATTACTATCATCAAACTCAAAATTCTAACTTGGCCCATATGAACCCATCCCAAAATCAGCACTGGATAATCACTTTTGTCTCTGTTCTTTCTTTATCTCTGCTCTTCTGTCTCTGTTTTTCCACTTAACTGTTCCAGACTTCTGGCCACACTATATCACATATCTGGAAAGCTGTTTTCATATCATTTATAAAGGTTTCCTCTTTTCTATCACTTAAAGTCAATTTTTATCTCAGAAGCCCTCAGTAACACACAAGAAAAGCACTGAAATCTTTACCAGGAGTTTTCATTTACATATACTTATTTAATTGCCTAACACAGCAAATGTTTAAATACTCTGGCTAATTGTTCTGTTTGCATCATATTTTAAACCCATTCCATAACTTTTCTATAGGGATTACTCTAGGAGCAAACATTGCATGGCACTTTAGGTGTGCTCAAGAAATATTAAATAAATTGAAGTTAACTTGGCTGAAGATTGCCTAACATGCTTCTTTGTATACTTTTATGGCTATTCTTTGTCTCTGAAGATGATGCTGACAATATTATTGTCCCTATGAGAACATGTGATTAAAAAAAAAAGTGTAACCAGTATGTGAAAACTATCTTCAGACCTATGACAATAGCCACTACTTGTAGGCCACTACGTGTGGCTCTGTCTCTTCTAAAAGAATGACCTCCTCCTTTATCCAAGACGATCAATTTGTCTTTCACTGCTGCACATCAGTCTGGTTTGTCAGCTGCTGATACTGTATTTGTAGGAAGCTTAAAGTTGTTGTACTTAAATCGTCCTCATAGCATTTCTTTTGTTCCTCAGGTTCTGTTTCTACCTCTCAACTCACCATACAGTAACTTCTTGTCTATTCTGCTGTCCTTCATCCTTTACACAAGACCAGCTAAGTGGAGATGTGTTGAAACAAGTGTTGCTTCTGATCTTGCCAGAGGCTATTGGTGTCAGGCACGGGGAGACATGATCGACACAAACATAGCCATCTACATAAACAGCCATTACTTTGAGATATTCCCCGGTCCCATGCTAACCTGGTAAATTTGCAAATTTTGATTCAGCCTGTTGGGTTAGATGAGGAGAAAGAGGCTCTAGAACTTGTCTTTTATGATTAGACTATAATGAAGAGGGGATTCTTCTTTGGATATGGATTATACTAGATGGTCTCTGAGGACCCTTCCAACTCTAAAATTCTGTGATTCTAGTATTAGAATTCTGGGGAATTCATTAAGCTCACAGCTTAATTATCTTTCAGGCTTAATATTGCTATAGAAGAGTACTGAAAGGTTTAAGTGAAGAGAGACTAATGATCTCCTGAAATGATGATTGAATATGGTTATTACCTTCAAATAAATTACAAATAAAATGCCTGATCTGAGTCTTTAATATCACAAACGGAAATCAATAACAAAATAAAGGGACAAAAACTTGTTATGGAAAATTTTAGCAAGCATCAAGGGTGAATACAATAGCAACGGTTTTAAAACACATTTTGGCACTTTGGTGGACTCTTGATTTCACCAGCATGGGTCCTTTCTTCACTCATGCTATTTCCTAATTACTTAATGTCTTCATCATCCAGAATCATAGAAACCTGGGAGCTTAGAAGTCAGAGAAAGGTCCCATTAGGCTGAGTGGCTATGTAACAAGAGTTACATAGGATGAGAATACATAGATGGGAGTACACACATATTTGAGAACGCTAAAGTATCAAGTAAGAAAAATATCTAACGTTTATATAGTGCTTAAAGTATGCAAAACGCTTTACACTATATTATCATTTGATCCTCACAATATCCCTGTAAATGAGATATATTTTATAGATGAAGAAATTGAGGTTGGGAAGATAAGTGACTTATCCAGGGTCACAAAGCTAGTATCTGAGTCAGGATTTGAAATCAAGTCTTCTTGCCTCAAAGTAAATACATGAAAGTGGGTTTATATGTAAAGTCTGCACTTTTTCCACTAATTTAAATTTCTTTGGCATTATTTCAACTTATTGACATCCCAGCTGGCCTTAGCTATTATTATTATTCTTGCATCCTTCCTCCTATCATTGATTAAGGAAAATCTAGTGATGTCCATTCGACTGGATCATTCCACAGTTAGTAGAATAGGAAACAGGCAGAATTCTTCTATCTAGGACAGTGCATCTCCTTACGAACTTACCATTAACTTATGTCACCTAAAACCTGTCTTGAATAATGACATGATGACAAGTTTACAGAATTGGAAAAACAAAAGCTCAGCCTAAAATTCAATGACTAACAAAACTTAAACTTTAAAACAAAGACTTTGTAAAAGTTTTATATACTAACATTTTTGGCTCTGTACCATGAGATGCCAGTTCCTACTACTGAACATTTCAGAATTCATCACTCTTTATTGAATAGCATCTCAGCAGCCCCCTTCACCTTCACCGAGCTACAAAATCTCTGGGCCATCTGTGTCCTGGAGACAAGGGAGGACAGAACAGCATTTCCCTGTCCCCACTAGTTCAGCTGACATTCCTTAGTAAAATATACAAATGAACAGATTGTAGTTCATCTATAGGGCAGCTTCACATTTTGGGAAAGCTGTATGGGGCAGAAATCATACAATGCATACTGTTCAACTGTCTGAAAATCAGATACCAGAGTTAAGAGTTAAATGTGAGTTTCCTGTTTTGTTACCTGAAATAGGAGGTAATTTGGTATTTATGAAGGTTTATAAAAAAAAAATTTACCCTCCAAATTCCTTTGCAAAAATGGGTTCAAAAGGAGCTCAGCCCTTAACATTTCACATTGTATAGGGATCATTTGTGCAATTTGACAACCTTTGGCTGAAATTTTCAGGAAAACCTGTCAATTTTTCTTTCCCTTGGAAGAGATTCTGTTGTCATATGTAAGATTTCAAAAGTTTAATAGCACACAGAGAATAGAACAGAATCAGAAGGAATGTCAAGGCAAATAAATTCCAGGTATTTAGGAAAAAAATGAGAATTAAGGCAAAATTTGCTATAATGACTACAATTTTACTGCAATTTTTTAGTATCCCTGGAAATTGCTCTATTTAACCAAAACCAGTCATGTTAAACTCAGATGAGATAGGATAAGTTACTCAAAGCAACACTTTAATGATGGGCTTAATATCCACAGAAGGATTTAATTCAAATACATATAAACTGTCTTCATTTTTGAATCTATATATCCTATAGCTCCAGCTATTTTAAGTTTAAAGAATGTTTACTACTTTTTCTCAGAAAAATCTTTCAAACATTACATTAATAAACAAGATACAGAAACCATGAAGACTATTTTCTCTGAAAATAACTAATGTTACGGAGAAAGTATAAAGCCGGTAACAGATGATTTGAAAGATACTTATCAATTTAAGGCACTTTTAAAAATCTTGATTTTAAGGTGTCTTTGTATTTCACCCTGTTACAGAAAATATTAACAAAAGAGCACATCTGAAGAAGTTCCTGTCTCTCTCTTACTCCAAAATCCAAGAGGCAGAAGATTAAAAGGAAAATAATGCACTAGACAAAAATGAAACTAGTATTAGTGGGGTTTTTTAAGAACCAGCCACATAAATCCTAAATACTGAAATGCTAACTTCATATAATTTCCAAAAGCAACACTAAGCCTGCTTGTTCCTGCCACACCCTTTTCTTGTTAATTTAGTTTTTAAAATTTAATTTCTGTGACTACATCTTCCCCACCATTTAATTAGGCCATAGGGAGTCAAGATAGGCAGCCTCACTGTCCCTTCAGAGTTCACATCACAGACTGTTCCCTTCAAGGATTTTATTTCTGTCACTGAAAGTAGACATTCTCATATTGCTTAAACAGAGAATGATTAATATAAAGTGATTGTTATGCTTCTAGCTAAAATGGCTTTCTTTCCAACACACATTCCTGTTCGAAAAGATGGGCACTGATGTTCCAATAGAACTGACAGTTTTTAAGGTACTCCGTTATTAGGTTCTGTAATGTGGTATGACCCACAATATTAATGCTCCATTCTCTTCATATTAATATAATAAATTTGACAGACACAGATGATATTATCATCTATCAACTATGACCATAAAATAAATGTAATCCTAACACCTTGGGATTTATCTATCTATAGTTTTTTTTTTTTTAAAAAAACCTTGATAAAAATTCCTTATGCTGATGATCACCTTTCTTGAACTATGTTAACTTACCAACATTAAATGTATTTGGGGGAGGGGAGAGGCAGATATTTCTTATAGTTTTATTAGACTTCGAGAGAATGTAACCTGTCTTTGGAAAAAATGTTTATTATTAAAGGCCTGGTGTTCAAGTTACCTATACAGGAAAGGTACTATTAGACATGGCTTAACCATGCCTTAATATTTCATATACTATTCTGCATCTACTAAACACCTGTTGAAAACAATAATAAAAGTGATATCATATTTTAGAACAGAATAGCATTCAATAGGTAAGATGGTACTTAATTGAGAAAAAATATTCTGAAATTTTTTTTCCTTTCTCCTCTCTCTCTGGGGATAATATTAAATATAACACTCAGATACGGAAGAAAAAAGAGAAAAAATGAGTTAAAGCCTCATTTGCATTATATAGGTTTTACATTTAATTTAATGAAGTGTGCAAACTTTCCTAACAGCAAAAGCTCATCTTTTTGATGAAAACATCAAAAGTATTATTGTATGGCAACAAGACTTAGAACATCATTGCTGCTGAAGAACTAAAGATAAGCATAACACAGAGAATAATGGAAAGGCCTCATGGCAGGTGTGACCAGGCTGCAACATACAGTCAATGAAAAACTTGGAAGAACAGGAGTAAAGGATGCCGTCACAGAACTGGGTGACAGGAAGCGAGGAGAGGCCGTGTGGTGAGAGCAAGGTATGACAAACAGACATTCACAGTGTTCCACCAGTTCCCTGGGGATTTGAGCGGGAAGAAAATAATGTTTCTGGTATGAAGGAAGGGCATGGATGAGATAAGCAGGCGTGGAAGAGTTGTAAAGTACACTTTTGGAGGAAACACCTGAAATTATAAGATCTCAGAACCAAAGGACTATTTGAAAAGGTGCCACAAGAAATAAATGTGAATTGATGAATATAGCCTTGTTTTCTTTCCTTAGAATTTTATTTCCAAATGGAATGAGGAAGCTTGGGGTGAAGGATATAGAATCAACACTGAAGCCAGCCAGGATGCCCCGGGTTCAAGTCTCACCTATTATAGAACCTACCATGCCACTCTAGTGCTCTCTAGGCAACTCTCTAAGATGCTGAATTATAGAGAAGGTACTGAGTTGCCTTGGCAGAGGGAGTTGATTCACCTGGGAGTGTGCTACAGCAATGAAATTACAGGTCAACTCCCCCTCTCTATCCCTACAGTCACACACTCAAAAAAGGAATTTATAAGTTAAATATTATTTTTTAAAATGTAAAATGATGGAGGAATTTGAGTTTCCAAAAACAGTCTTACACTGTATAATTTTTTTTCTCCATAAACCCTTTGAAGTCACATTACTAGTAATATAAGATAAGCAGAGAATGCAAATTGTATAGTGAATTAGAGGTGAAGTAGTGGGGAGAGGGATAAGAACAGACTGGTCACAATCATTCCATTGACTGGAATGCATTGTAATGTATTTGTCGATAATCTACAAATTAAAGTGACTCAAAGAATACTGACAATTAGCAGTTCTTTTGGAGTCGTTTCAGTTTATTTTGTCAATAATTGTTAATTGCTTAACAGTTGCTACCCATCAACATAATCGGCTAAAATGGAGCCTTTGAATTTATAGAATGTGATCTGTCACATGAGCTGTACATTAAAGATTTCTGGTTAGTATACATGTAAAGCTATGTTAAACACTTCTCCAGAGGTTTTATGTTGGGCTTCTGCATGCTACTACTCTACAACACAGCCAAAATGCAGCATAAAAGTCTCTGTTCTGAGCACAACTGCATCAGCTACATAATTCTGAGGAAGATTAGAGATTTAGATAGCAGTACAGATTGATTAGTGCTATAAAATTTAAAGGAAACTTGTAATTTGATATTGTTAGCTTTAGTGGAGAGGCAGATGTGAGGTATAAAATAAAGAGATGGCCTCAAAGACAAGAATACCTAGGTTGAAGTACTTTTGATACATGCTGGCTATGTGACCCTGGACAAGTCACTTAACTTCTCAGTACTCTAGGTAACAATCTAAAACTACTAGTTGCAGAGATGGTACCAACCTGCACTGGGAGAGGATGTTTCCTAACCTGGGAGTTCCCTATAGTAAACAGGTCTCTACTGTCATGAAAGTCCTGATAGAAGAGTAATTCTTTTATTATTATTATTATT
>JAQQSZ010016969.1:0-10906 GCA_028646595.1 Phalanger gymnotis
GTTATTTTTTTTTTTTTGAGTTTTGATTAAAGGGGCCCTCCTTTGTTTAACTTCTTAAAGAGGCCTATTCATTGGAAGAGCATTACCTCACTCAAAGTGAGAACCTGAAAAGACCAGGATCTCACAATGTATCCTAGGCCATCTCCAGTCATCCTGGTGAATACCAGGCCACTGGACCCAGATGGCTCTGGAGGAGAAAGTGAGACTGGTGACCTTGTACAACCTTCCCTCACTCAAATCAAAGTCAACTGCAAGTTAAGTCATCATCTCCCTGATGCCATGGCCCTCTTTGAAAATGAAGGAGAAACACAAGGGTGTGATGCAATGGACATAATGCACCCTAGACTGGAGAGAATCAGGAAACCTGAGGTTTAGTCCTGGTCCTGGATTCCACCACCATCTGCAAAATGAAGGCCTTGGGTTATACAAATCCTAAGGTCTCTTCTGCCTCTGCATTTTTTTAGTCTCTCTCTTAGGTCCTGAGGGAGCTACAAAATTTGGATAAGACCCAGCTCCCCGTTTTAATGGAAATTCTATTCTCAAATGTCATGTTCAATCACCAAGTATTCATTAAGGACATGCTTTATGTGGGGTACTGTGCTACACTGAAGGGACCTACAAAATTTAGATCAGATCCTCTTTTCTGGTTTAATAGAGCTTATATTATTGTAGTGGCATGACTGGTGAATGATTTAATGAGCAAACCTTGGCTCCCACCCCTTTTTGTGACACTAGGCATAATCTTGTTGAGTGTGGTATAGTAGAGAGTATGTAAGATTTGGAGTTAGAAGATTGAGGTTCAAATTCTAGCCTCATTTCTTTCAGCCTCTGTTTTCTTTATATATAAAAAATAAGAGAACTGGGCTAGGTCTCCTCTAACTCTACATGTATAATACTTTTAACATATGGTTCCTAAATCAGCAATGTAGACCTTACCTTGACCATCACATTGACCCTCACACACCATGTTATTCAAGCTGTGCTTCACATCTGGTAGATTGCCAGGTGCAGAGGCTCTTTTGGTTTCCATATGGATACCCCAGCTTACTGCTCTCCATGGCCCTACTGTAGGATACACTGGATGATGGACTGAAAAGCTTTGAGCAAGAGCGACTGTCAGAAATAACAGACTTAAAAGATCAGCTGGTAGAGGGGGAGCACGGCAGAGCAAGCACCATTGAGGACCGACATGCCGCCCTTCTCAAACGCTGGGAGCAGCTACTGGCCGCGGCTGCAGCCCAAAGGGCAAAGCTTCTGGAGGAGCAGCTACCCCTTCAGAAGGTAACCCCAAAGGGGAGAGACTGGTAACATCTGGGCTAGCAATGAACCAGCATAAAGTCCAGATGCAGTTCTTGCAATAGGAAGGATTCTCACTAGGATTAGTCAATCACCATGTACTTATTAAGTGCTTATATAAGGAGACAAGTGGGTGTGGTTGGTTCCATTCCCCATGCCACCCCAAATACAATCAGGCTAAGTATATTATGATGGGCCACATCCAATGGGGTTTGCATGTGTATACTACCAGTCACTCAATCTCTCACTCAGGCCCATGGGAAACACCACTAGTCTCTGGGTTTGGCTCATTCACTCCAACCTGTTCTTAAACTAGGAGATCTAAATTCTCAATGATAGACTACCACTATATATTTATATTCAAATTCTCTCAGGGTCTGAGGCACAACCCTATTGATGGAAATACACTTCCCCTACTTATCTGGCTAGCTCTTGAGCCCCCATTCAATATGTTCTCTACACATCTGGCCATTCACAAGGGAACGCATCCACGGTGTGTAACATTTAAACAACCATCCATTCATAATAATGACATTTAAAATTTTAAATATAACCACTTAATAATAAGGAAACATAAATAATATATTATAGTATTTACAATAATAAAATTTCTAGATAGCAATAAATCAAAGCAAATATATAAATAATAGAATACATCGCAATATATGTATAAATCCAGATCACACTCTTTCATCAATGCCTTTGATAACTGGTGAGGATTGGGCATAGATGTAGAGGAAACTGGCAGGGAAACACATGAAGGAGAAGGAAAACACACGTGCTTAGAGCACCTCTTATTTCTAGACTGCAGTTTGCATTTTATTGGTTCCTTAAGGAACATCTGCCCTCATGAAACTGCTTTTCTGCATATCACATGATCATTAATCTTCACTACTCTTCAGCAGCTGGTATTCCCTCCTCTAACATTTATTATTTTGTAGTATGTTATATAATAAATAATATTTGCTAATATTTGTATACCACTTTGTGTGCTGGGCACTGTGCTAAGTGCTTTTCAATATCTCATTTGACCTCACAATAACTGGCTGATATAGGTGCTAATCTTCCTCATTTGACAGAAGAGGAAACTGAGGCAAATAGAGGTTAAGTGAATTGCCCAGGCTTTACACAGCTAGTAAGTGTCTGAGGTTAAATTTGAACTAAGGTCTTTCTGACTCCAGGACCATGCTATTACTCATTGTGTATCCTAGCTGCCTCTACCATAGCATTTCCAGATCTTTTCAATTAATCAAAAACATAATTAGAAAGTATCAGCTGTTGATCTGTATAGTAGTTCCTTTATTTTTAACAATATTTTATTTTCCCCAATGACATGGAAAGACAATTTTTAATATTCATTTTTTAAATATTGAGTTCCAAATTTTCTCCATTGCTTCCCCTCATTCCCCCCAGAAGGTAAGCAGTCTGATATGTTATACAATCATGCGAAATATGTTTACATATTAGTCATGTGAAGGACACAGACCCCCATCCCCAAAAAATTTAAAAAAATTGTGAAAAAATACAGAAAGTGAAAAATAGCACGTGTCAATCTGCATTCAGACTCCATCAGTTCTTTCTCTGGATATGGAGATAGCATTTTTCATCATGAGTCCTTTGGAATTGTCTTGAATCATTGCATTAACTTTTAAATTTTTTACTTTTAATTTTTAACTTTTATACCATGTTTAAAGCCAAATAACTGCTAAATTAGTCAAACTTGCTATCTCTGGGTTACAAAGTCCGGTTCAGTCAGTTATTTGCTCATTGGAGTTTTGCACTATCCAATCAGAATAGATCAATACAGCTCCATTCTGCAGCATCCCAATTCAGATTCACATTTGAGTGATACTGAAGCTGAGAAGTCTTGCTCTTCCCTTCCAGGCCAGAGGCAGCTGCCACAGAGATCAAAGCCCTCAGGAACAGCTTCACCTTTCTCCAGCCCTAGG
This sequence comes from Phalanger gymnotis, assembly GCA_028646595.1. Classification (NCBI taxonomy): domain Eukaryota; kingdom Metazoa; phylum Chordata; class Mammalia; order Diprotodontia; family Phalangeridae; genus Phalanger; species Phalanger gymnotis. Next base: position 3,246 of record JAQQSZ010016969.1, read on the forward strand.
TGGTACTGAAAGCCAATAGCTGTTACAGGAGCTTTTGACTAATGACACCAATCTCTCTCGACCAATCAGGAATCACTCAGCTGAAGCCTTTTCTAAGCAGACTGCTTCTCAGACTGAGTAGCTTTTGAAATGTCTTTGACTCTTCCTCTCAAGGTTCCTTTCCCTCTCCTTCTGCTGATGCTACTATCCCTGTCCTTGTGTTCAGGGTCTTAAACAAGGGCCTTCTGAACCTCAGTGGATTGTGGTCTAGTTAAAAAGTCCCATATCCTCAAATTTCCCTGACTAAATCCACAGTTCTTTGTTATACCTACTTAAGTCACCCAATGTTTCTACAATTTCTCATTTTTTTAGTTTAGATTCAGTTGTCACAAAACACGTAAATATGAATTAACTGAGGTAACTATCATGCCTCAATTCTGAAGTCTCCAACAAAGTAGCCTATTTCTTTGATGTACTTGACATTATATTTCACACAATCACATATTTCTAGTTTTTAATATACAAAAGATCCTTAATCTTTATCTTTGTAACATCAAACTCTTCCCACGGAATTGAGACCTCATTCTACATTGTTAACAAAGAAATCCAAGTCCTCGAATCTATATATTGAGCATTTTCAAAACTGCCCAAATCCTGTCTAGATCTTGTCTCCTTATATGCACATTTTAGGGCATATTCAAAAAAGTTCTTTGTCTCCTTGTATTATGTATCAATATTGTTATCCTTGATCGCAATAGTAGCAGTATCTATTATGATCTTTGACAATTAATATAAATCTCTTCCTTTACATATTTTTTCTGCTTTTCTCATCATTGATATGTTTTGTAAAGAGATAGTATACTTCACACTTACCATGTGCCACAAATGTAGCATTAAGTGCCAGGGATTCAAAGAAAAGGAGGGAAAACCTCCTGCTCTCAAGCATCTAACACTCTAATTGAAGAGACAACACACAACCGATTTATATATACAGTATAAATGGCAGGTAATTACAATGAGAAGGCACTAGCAATGAGGAAGACTGGGAAAGACTTCATGCAGAAGGTCAAATTTGAACTGAGTTTTAAAGGAAGGGAAGAGGTAGAGTTAATGAGAGATCATGCCAGATATGGAGGGTAGTCAGTGGCTGAGGGGATCTTCTTAAATGAAAGTTTTGGGGAAAATTCACCAGTGAGAGAAAGGGGGTGCAAGGGCAGAAGGAGATGGAAACTGAAACATAGTAGCCAAGACAAGAGTGAATTTGGACTATTTAGAAAATTCTTCTATGTATGGACCGACAGTCTGGTTCTCTATACCATCTACCTAATATTCTTAATCTTGCCACTTTGAGCAATACAGGATAAGAGAGCTCTTCTGTTATTTTAGAGAAACAATCATCATGTCTCTGATAAATGTCTCTTTCTCCAGAAATGATAAAAGAGAGTGCTCTCCTCTCTCTCTCTCTCTTTTCTTTTCTCTTTCTCTCTCTCTTTCTCCCCAGGCTGAGGACTTATTCTTGGAGTTTGCCCAGAAGGCTTCAGCCTTCAACAACTGGTGTGAGAATGCAGAGGAGGACCTCTCTGAACCTGTACACTGTGTCTCCTTAGAAGAAATCCGGCAGCTTCGGAAAGACCATGAAGCCTTTGTGGCCTCCCTCCCAGGAGCTCGAGCTGATTTTGACCACTTGGTGGAATTGGATCAGCAAATTAAGGCCTTGAATATGCCCTCCAGTCCATACACATGGTTAACTGTGGAGGTCCTAGAAGGCATTTGGTTGAACCTGCCCAACATCATCAAGGTATCATGGGGCTAGTCCTAGGGGCAACAAACTGTAGTCAAAAGAACAGTACACTTGGAATCAGAAAAAATGCCTTTGTTTCCTAACTCCAATATTTATTTCATACATGGCTTTGAGCAAACACTTTTAGGCTCTATAGGCTTTAGTTTCCTTTTCTATGAAATGAAGAAGTTAGGGTGATCTCTAAGGTTCTTCAGAGCTCTGAATTGTTTGACCTTTTTATTACTCAAATCATCCCTATGATACAATCAGAGCCATCAATTTCATAGGGCTCTGGGTAGTTGGACACTAACTCACGAAGGTAGCTGATATGTATACAAAGGGTTTCAGTGTCAATTTATGTTTAAAAATAAAGATGAGGTTCTCATACACATAATCATGCCCAAAGGCCCTTTTCCTCCCCTCCTTCACCCCATCCCCAACACAACCAGGAATAAGAGGTGGAACTGTCCCTCACCTCTATAATAATAATAATAATAATAATAATGATAATAGCAAGAAGAAGAAGAAGCATTTATATAACACTTTAAGGTTTACAAAGCACTTTACAAATATTCTCTCATTTATCCTAATAAGAATCCTGGGAAGTAGGTGGTGTTGTTATCTTTATTTTGTAGAGAAGAAAACTGAGGCAGAGAGATGTTAAGTGATTAGTCCAAGGTCACATAGCTAGTAAATATCTGAGGCTGGATTTGAAATCAAGTCTTCCTGACTCCAGCCTGAGTATTCAGTCCACTACCTCATAAGCTACCATTCTGTGACTTCTTTTGCCCTTAAAGGCCACCTTTGATATTATTTTGACCAGATTTCATCTGCTCTCCTCGATCAGAGTTGTCTCAGGACTGTGAACATCCTGCTCCATTGCTTCGTCCTGATGTTGTTGACCTTGGCTTCTCAAAGGCTGTGTGGAGTGCAAAATTTGGGAAGCCCTACCAAACTGGAGAATCTTTAATTAGGGGCCCAATAATAGGATATGAGTCTGTCATATGAGATTCAACTAGCTTAATTTAGAGAGGTTCATCACCAGAAAGATGGCAGCCAGATGATGAATTTGGGATGCAAAAGCAAATTATGAATATGATTTACTCAAAGGTGGATGGATGCAATCAGCATTAGTGGAGTGAATACTCCTATTGATGAAGTCATAAGTCACTGAAACCAACCATAAGAATGCTGGGGAATGGTAAAGGAATACATAGAAAGATTTATGCCTTACTCCATTTCTAATAGCAATAACCCTTGCTAGGGAACCACATCCCTGCTGGGGAAGGCCTTCACTAGTAGCACCATCCAGAAGGTCATCAGGAATTTCTAGGAAGTAACCACATTGCTTTCTCAGGGCAGGGGAGAGAAAGACAAAAACAACCTAATTCTACTGACACCACTGATGGACTTTGCATCAGGGATATCAACCCACTTATTGCATCCCACTTGTGCTTAGCTTAGGAGTCAAGGGCAGGAGACAATATAGAGAACTTTGGAGGAAGGACAAAGGGAGTAGTAAAAGCTTAAAGAACGTGCATGCATTCTAGGAAAGAGAAGCCTGAGGTGTAAATTAATTATGGTTTTCCGGTATTGGAAATATTTTTAAACTATATACTCACCTATCAAGAAACAAAAATCAGAAAAAAAGAATCAGTCTTTTACTATATGAGAGGTATGGTTATATATATGATATATATATGTCATATATATATCTTATATATACATATATATGAGGGGTAAAGGTTAGGTATTGGGAAGACTCATAATCTTGGTAGTTGCAGCTTCTCAACTATAGAATAAGAAAGTTGGGGAAGGACATGTGCATAATTACACATCACAGTTGTTCTTAAAAGTTTTTGTGTCATACCATCATCATCACCATCACCACCACCATCATCATCCTTATCTAGCATTTATCAAGTGCCTACTGTATTCCAGCAACTGTGCAAGTGTTGAGAATACAAAGAAAGGCAAAAACTCAGTCCTTGCCTAGGAGGAGCTCACATTCTAGAGGAGGGAGACAACCTGAAAACAACTGCATACATATGAGATATATCAGTGTGAATGGGATATAATCTCAGAGGAAAGACAAGACTAGTAGGGGAGAGGAGGGCACTGGGAAAGATTTCCTGCAAAATGTGGTCAAGGAAGGAGAGCATTCCAGGAATAGGGAACATGGACCCTTGTGGCAGTCTGGTGAAACTGATGATCCCTTCTCAAAATAATATTTTCAAATTGATAAAATGCATAGGATTACAAAGGAAACCAATTATATAGAAATAGTTTTACATATATATACATATATATATGTATATATTACATGAGCAAACCCAAGTTAAGAATTCCTATTCTAGAGCAAATAACCTCTCTCCAAACTGACTTGTCTAAAGGGTACTGGAGTTTGGAAATGAATTTCAATCTGTAACAAAAATATTCAGGACATCCTGGGTCATCCTTGAGCTGACTCATAGTTTCAGGATGGCCATCCCACTCACTCTTTGCCAGTCAGCAAACAAGGACATTTGAGGATCATATTAAGAAATAGCAATAGCCTCTGTACTTAGAATGCCAACACATGCATAAAGGGGACCATACAAGCATACATGCCGTGCATGCACATACGCATGCATGCACACACACACACACAAACACACACACACACACACATACACACACACGCAGTCTATAAAAACATATAGTTAGCTATTGATTATCTGCATGTGGATTATTTGATTTGAAACTTGTCTAGGGCAAAGTCTGTTTTCCCTTTTGCTCAGAATATCCTTGAACCTATCCCTTTCTGGCACCATCTGTTGATTTGGCCCAAGGAATAAAACTGTTTAGTATTAGTTTTTAAAATGCAGGTTACTTCTACTAAAGTTTTTTTTATGTAGAACTCCAAAGCCAAATAAAAATGGAATCATAGAATGACAGCACTAGGCAAGATGATCGATATCATCTAGTCTAACCGCTCAGTTTTAGACAGTTAGCTGACTCAGTGGATATAGAACACAGAATTTGGGGCTAGGAAGACGTGGTGCAAATCCTGCCTCAGACACTTACTAGTAATTTAATTTCTATTAGCCTTAGTCTCCTCATCTCTAAAATTCCAATAGCAATAGCTACTTCACAGGGATGTTGTGGGGATCAAAAGAGTTAACATATGGAAAATGCTTTGCAAACCTTGAAGCTTTTTATAAATTCTACCTATTGGTATTAATTTTTAATTGTGAAGAGCTAGGTCCATAAAGGGGTAGTGAAGTGTCCAAAGTAACACAGCTAAACCAAGATTAGGTATCCCTACTACTCACCTAAAATTGGGAGACTTTTACTCACTTATATTAGCCGTTATTGGGGATTATTGCTTTTGCCATGGCCTTTTGTGTTTATAAGTTAGAACTGACTACTTATAAAAATGCCTTCATCAAATTATTTTATTGGTTGGAAATGGGGTGTTGGGACAGAGTGGTCCTAGAATGCTTCCTGGAAATAATTTTGAACTTCAATATTCATTCACTAATTTCCATAAATAACCATTAAGGCCATACTGTGTAAAGCAATATAGGACAGAGAAAAGAAAATTAACTTCAGGGGTAGAAAGATATAGGTTCATTTCTACCCTCTGGCTCATGCTAGCTATGTAACCCTAGACAAGTCTCAATGTCTTGGTGCTCTAAAACTAGTACATATTATATGCCAGTCACTGTTCTAAGAGCTTTACAAATATCTCATTTGATTCTACAACTCTGAGAGATGGATGCTATTAATACATCCATTTTACAGTTGAGGAAATTGAGGTAGACAGCGATTGAGTGACTTGCCTAAGGTCACAGAGCTACTAAGTGTCTGAGGCCAGATTTCGACTCAAGTCTTCCTGACTCCGGACCCACTATCCACTATGCTACCTAGCAACCTCTAGGTAACTTTTTGTGATTATAGATTATAGGGAAGATACTGACCTGCATTGGTAGATGGAATTTCTTCATTGGAGATTGTCTTGTAACAATGAAATCCCAAGTCCAGTACCTATCTCTACGCTATTATGTGCAAGACTTTATTTTAGATAGTGGGGCTTACTTCAGTTACTTCAGTCATGTCCAAGATTTTGGGGTTTTCTTGGCAGAGATACTGTGGTGGTTTGCCATTTCCTTCTCTAGCTCATTTTACAGATGAGGAAACTGAGGTAGACAGGGTTAAATGACTTGCTCAAGGTCACACAATTTGTAAGTGTCTGGGGCCATATTTGAACTTACGAAAATGAGTTTTCCTAACTCCTCATCTGGTTCTCTATCCACTTTACCAAAGCTATACAAAGATGTGTGAGATGCAGTCCTCACCTGACTTAAATACGCTTATAATCTAGTAGGAACTATGACATATAAACAGATATAACAAAATAAATGTAACACAAAGAAGCTTGTGATAAGTACTAATAACAGTTATACTGTCATTTCATACTTACACTTATTGTTATCCGCATTTTAGAGATGAGAAAACTGAGTATCATAGATATAAACTGGCTTGCCTTGGGTCACTTGGCTAATAAGGAGTAGATCCAAGCCTCAAACCCAAGTCTTCTGTTTTCAAATCCAATGTCCTTTCCAATATATTCCAGTAGGACAAATAAGGTGCCAATGAAGCTCAGGCATAGTCACTTCTCGTTGGGGTGATAAGGGAAAGTTCGATGGCCAAGTTAAACCATGGATAGGATTTTGATAGGCAGAGATTAGGGGTGGCAAGAGGCCACTGGAGAGGGAGGTAAGGGGTAAGAGTAGACAGGTAAAGTCACATGAGACTGCTTAGGTGACAGTTTCTTTCTGAGAAGAGGAAAATGAAATGTTACTGGGTATATAGATGTGTGACATACTGGTGTAAGAAGGGGATTCCAAAGAACTATGACCTTAAGCTCTGGCTTGGGCTTACAGGAACGAGAGGAGGAATTGCAAAAGGAGGAAGAAAGACAACTGAAGAATCATGAGTTATGCCAAGAGTTTGAACAAGAAGCTAGTTTATTCTCCCAATGGATCCAGGAAACCAGGTCTGCTGCCCCATCTGGGTCCCTCAACTTCCACTGGGGAGGGATTCATCAGACCCTGAAAGCTGGAGGCGAGAGTCTGTTTTTCTTGAATAGGAGATCCTGTGGGGAACAACACCACGCTCCCAAAGGGATGTCAGTGGCTCTACTCTACTCTCTCTCCCTCACTATGGGCATTCATTTGCTTTTGGGAAGGGCTGAAAAAGAGACCAAACATAAGCAAAAGTTCAAAGCAGTTTGGGCTCTACAACGTATCACTATCTCAGCTTTCACTGCTGTCATTGTGGCGTCCCACAGAGACCTACCTGCCTAGGCATTGTCATGAAATTATACGTCCCTCATTCTCTCATTACTCATACATTATAACAAATTGCCTTGGTCCCAGGTAGCTGTTGTGGAGGGATATGTTTGATGAGTTAATTTACAATAAAGTGTGCATGTTTGGTGGTGGCTTGTCATAGAATTGGGAGAAAAAAAAGATCCTAGAGATCACCCAGTTAAACATTTTCATTTGACAGATGAGGAAATTGGAGTCTACGGAGAATACTTATTTAAGGCTTCTTATGTCACCTTACTTGGGTGACATTTTTCTTTTCTTTTTTTTTTTTGGAAAAGGAGAGGGGGTTGGAGATGGCAATATCTTAAGCCAAAGGAACTAATTTCTAATGGTGAGGTTTTTTTTTAATTGAGGCAGGTTAGTAGATGAAAGACAGCTTAAACAGTGTTCCCATCCCCACTCTAAGACAAATTTCAATGCATCATGGAATTCATGCTCAGTCTTTACCATAAAGCAATGCCTGGCTCTGAGGATGAAATCAGGTACTTCAGAAAAACACAAAATAAACTGGTTTCATCCATCCTGGG
>JAQQSZ010016970.1:0-10906 GCA_028646595.1 Phalanger gymnotis
CATGTTGTATCAGTTTGGAAGACCTCTTTGTGGTTTGTAGTTCAAACTCTTCATATTACAGGGGAGGAAACTGAGGCTCCGAGTTACCCTGCTTTCCTTCAAAGTCTGGTTCAGTGGCCACTCCTACAGGAAGCCCATAGGACATTTTGTATTTCCCAGTAAAACGGAAGCTCTTTGAGGGCATTCAGTTTTGTCTTTGTCCTTCCAGTACCTAGCATAGTGCCTGGCATAGAAAAGAATCCAGCTAAATACTTTTGAAATAAATTGTATAGAGAAGAGAGTGGACAAAGGCAGAGAGGCTGGAGAGCGCTGGGTGTTTGCAGGGTGCAGAGAGTTCAGTTTGGCTGGAGCTTTGAGAACATGGTCTGTGTATGTGAGGGTGGTGTTGGGAGGAGGAACAATGGTAATAAATATAGCTAAATTTATATGTCACTTTAATATTTACAAAGTACATTATCTAACCTGGCCTTATAACAGCACTATGATGTGGGTGTTATTAATAGCTCCATTTTATACATAAGTAAACTGTGGCTGGAAGAAGTTAAGAGCCTTGACCAGGATCACACAGATAGCAAGTGTCAGAGGACAGATTTCAACCCAGTTCTTCCTGAATCCTTAGGGCAGCTACATGGTACAGTGGATAGAGGGCTGGGCCTGCAGTCAGGAGACCTGAGTTCAAATTCAGTCTAGGATACTTAACAGTTGTATGATCCTTAGCAAGTCACTTAACCCTGTTTGCCTCAGTTTCCTTATCTGTAAAATGAGTTGGAGAAGGAAATGACAAACCACTCCAGTATTTTGCCAAAAGAAACCCCACATGGGGTCACAAAGTGTTGAACAGGCCTAAAAATGGCTAAACAACAACTTTCTGACTCCAAGTCTGTAAAAGCAGGCTGGTATCAAATTTCAGAAGTACTTGAATATCAGGAAAAGGAGTTTGGCCTTTGTACAAATGATAAAAGGGAGCTCCTGAAGATCTTTGAGCAGAGGACCCTGCTTTTTCCCCAACCTGTGCACTAGAAAGATGAGATCTGTGAAGAGTGGATAGGGGAGGGGAGGGGTTGTTAGGAGGCCCTGACCAGTGATGGTGAGGATTGGGTTCTGGTGGTGGCCTTGGGAATTGAGAGGAGAGGGTCAGTGTGAAGGATGTGTAGGTAGAATTGAAGGGACTTGGTTGCTTAGTGGATATGAGAGACAGGAGAATGGAAGACTCCTCCAAGTTTGACCATGGGGGGACGGTGCCCAGTGAGATGAGGAAGCTGGCAAGAACAGGTTTCAGGGGAAAAGGAAGAGCTTGGTTTGGGCATGTTGGGTTTATGGGATAGCAGGTAGAAAAGGAACAGAAGCCAAAAGGAATCCCCAGAGAGGAGCCTGGGGAAAGGGAATGGAGCCAGCAACAGAAAGAGAGAAGCAGAGATCAGATAAGTGGGGTGTCTCTGAAACTAAGGAAGGAGGTGAACTAAAGGAAGTGTCAAGTGGCACAGAGACTAAAATGTCCAACATGGAGTCAGGAAGATGTCACTTCAAATCCTGCCCCAGACAGTTTACCAGCTGAACCTGAGCAAATTATTTCCCTGTTCTGATTTCAACGTCAACTAGGGACAAATAACTAAAAACAGGCACGACAACAAGAACAAGAACCTTAATGGGGGCGAAGAGTGTGACGATCAGATGACTCAATGCATTGAAGGGAATGGGGGAGGGGCAAAGGGGGGCATTTCCCAGGGTGTTCCACAAAATAAAGGCTTAATAAAATGTCTGTGGGCTGGAATGAAAAGCAGGCGGTTTTTCAGGTGATTGCTATTAGCTACCCCACTCCCTGCCCCTTTCTTGACACACACACACACACACACACACACTGCATGGTAAAAGAAGACAACTGATCTGTTGGGAAGACAAGGTTTGTGGCTGTTCAGCCAATTCTGGAATCCATTGTTTGCATATCAAATTCTAAATTCTGTTCTCTTTCTATATTTTCTGCTTTAAGATAATTTTTCCAGCAATGCTGTACAATGCTTCAAGTTAGACAACACCTGGGTCTGAATCACATCTCAGACAGCTACTAAAGGCTCTAAGATCCCTCCCAGCTCTCATATTCTAGCTTCTAAGATCCCTCCTTGTTTTGACATTCTAGCTTCTAAGATTCCTCCCAGCCCTCACATTCCAGCTCCTAAAATCCCTCCCATCTCTCATGTTCTGGTTTCTAAGATCCCTCCCACCTTTCTCATTCTAGGTTCTAAGATCACTACCAGCTCTTAGCATTTTGCCTGACACAAAGAAAGGATGGTACAAATATATATTTTATTGATTTATCTAGCTAGGTGTCCTGTCCACAAGTATTCCACCTGGGGTCATAGACTAAGAAGGTTTCACTGAGGCCATCTAGTCCAGCTCTTTCTTTTTACAGATAAGGAAACTGAGGCCCAGGTTAGTTAGGCAACTTGCTCATGATCACACAAAAGGAAATAATAGTTAGCAATCACATAGTACTTTAAGGCTACCAAAACAGCTTACTTATTCCCCATAACAATCCTGCGAAGTAGTTGCTATTATTATGTGAATTTCAGAAATGAGGAAACTGAGGCTCACATAGGCTAAGTGACTGGCCCAGGGGTCACACAGTTGACAGGATCCAGTTCCAGCACTCTATCCACTGTGCCATCCAGCTGCTCTGAGGTGGGATTTGAATTCAGGTCCTTTGACAACAGAGCCATGAACTCTTTCCATTGGGGACGACACTTGCTGCCCTAATTAATGTTTCTGTAGTTCCTTTGTGTGCCTGAAATCTCTTTGTATCCCATCCCTCCCTAGGACTCACTCCTTCTAGCCCTAAAAAGGACTTGATGAGGATGGAAACATCTTCATCATCGCTTCCAGTCCTTCCATACTTAGTACCCATCATTGCTTTTGCTCTGGCTTCCTTTTCTTCTCTTCCCAATCTTCACACTGTGCTGAGAGTTTGACCTTACATCCTTCTCTACTCTTTTCATCTCTTGCCCCCTCATTCTGTAACTATCTGATGGTTCAGCCTGTATGACCCTCACCACCTGCCCTCTGAACACCTGTTCTTGAACAGAACAGGACTAAATCCTGCAGTCAAGCTGCCTGAGTCTGCAACAAATTTGTATCATCTAATCTCAAGGGGTTTCATGGTATAATGCATAAAAAGGCAGGGATCTCTGAAATATCCTGACTTTGTGACCCTGGGCAAGTCCCCTTGAGTGCCCATGCAGACCTCAGAGACTGTCCATAACAGAGTAGGTGGTGATCTGCATGGGGAGAGGGGCTTTGCTTGTCAATGGAGTCACCAGTCTGACAGAACAAACCTCATCTTGGCTCTAACTGCAGCAACATAATCATTTTACACCTCTTGACATGATTTCCCATCTTCCTGAGACAATCCAAAGTCTTCTCTCCTCAAGTCTTCCCCCATCTCATTCCTTTTCGCAGAAGATCTGGTGTCATAATTGACTGAGAAAACAAAGACATTTCCTAGTGAGCTCCTTCTTCTTCCTTCCTCTACATCTCAAGACATCTTGACACCATCCCATGATCTCTTCTCCTTCATTCTGGTCTTTGATGAAGAGATGGCCCTTGTCTTCTAAAGGCCAACTTCTCTGCCCCTCTCTTATTTCCTTGGTTCCATCCCTCTTTTGAAACCTCTGGGAGATGGCTCTCACAGTCTTCTTTTTTAACCTTTAGTCCCTCTAAATCTTCTGGCTCCCTCCCTGTTGCCTATGAATGTATCCACCCCCCTTGTCCTTTCTTAAAGAAACCCTTCACTTAACCCTGTCATTCCTTAAAACTATGATCCTACATCTGTCCTTCCTTTCATAGCAAACTGCACTCTAGCTCCATTTCTTCATCTCTCATTAACTTCTCCATCTCCCACAGTCTAGTTTCTGACCTCATTACTCAATTGAAACTGCCCTCTTCAGGTACCAATGATCTCTTAACTGCCAAAGCTAACAGACTTTCTGAATCCTCCCCCTTTGTGGCTACTCTGCAGCGTTTGACATTATGGACCAATCTCTCCTTTGGAGACTCTCTTATCTCTGGATTTTAGTGATATTGTGTGCTCTCTCCCCACCCACTCCCTCTCTTTGTTTCTCTGTCTCTGTTTCTCTCTCTCTCTCTCTCTCTCTCTCTCTCTCTCCTTTCTTCTACCTACCTAGCTGCTCTTTCTCATTCTCTTTTGCTGGATCATCACTCATCTTCTCTCTCTAAAATCTTGTTCTCTCAGTCAAGGAGGACACGAATCTTAGAAATATGGGTAAACCCACTTGTCCTAAAGGTCAGTTTCCTTCCCCAAGTCTCTTTGCTCTTTGTGGGCATGGTCAAAACCAGGTCACATTCTGTAGCCACTGCACCCAAAGCTTCATTCTTACCTGATAGAGCTACTCAGTTGCCAAAATTGTTGTTTATACCTCCATAACATCTTTGACCTCTGACTTTTCCTTTCCACTCATTCAGCTGCCACACCAATTCAGGCCTCAATTAATCTTCACCATGAATATGGCAATAGCCTCTCACTTGGTCTCCTCTCAATTCTCTTCTCTCCTCAGTCTAGTCCCACACCATAGCCAAAAGTGATTTTCCTAAGGCATAAATATCACCTCATTTCTTAAACTCTAGTGGCTCCATATCACATCCAGCATCAAAGTTAAGAAATCTTCTGTTCACATTTACCATGCTTCCCACACTGGCTTCAGCCTGCCTTTCCAGATGGATTGTGCATCATTCCTCTTGTCTCCCCTAAAATCATTGGCAGAGAAGCTCTGGCTCAGGCACAGCATCCTCAGGCCCTATAGAGTTCTCTGACACAGGGTGCCCCAGAAATGGTTTACCCAGTTCACCCTCAAAAGAAAGCACTAAACTTCTCTCTCCCTCTTGGCTTGGCCCTGCTGGCCCTTGTAAGCAGCACCTCCAGAGCCTAATGAGGCTGGGGTTCCTGGGCTGTCTGTGCTGAAGGAGAAGGCAGCAGCTACTAGGGCTGGCCACAGCTGACTCATTCTTCTGCCCTGCCCTGCTCAATCAGGGCTATGAGTTGGAGAGCATTTAACCTCCAGAAGCACCTAGGCAAGTAGATCTAAGATGGGGGAGGGGGGGAATCTGTCTGTCAATCCATGCCTTGCTTACCTGTCAGCTTTAGGTGAAGACCAGCACCTCCACTGCTGGGGTGTTTTTTGTAGGAACAAGAATTGGGACTTGGGGTGATTTTTGTGTGTATGTGTGGACCAATTTTGAATTTTTTTCAATGTATTCTGTTTTAAAACTATCAATGATTAAAATGCTTACTTTTTTGCATGTGAACATGTTTCCTGTTAACTACAGTGAAAGCTCAAGTGGTGTCTTCATATGTCTACTTTGATCACTAAAGTTTCTCAATAATTAATTAGGCTTAATAATTAATTAGACAATTAATTCATAATGAGCCCCCACTCAATTTGATTAAAAATTACTTGTCTGACAAATGAGAAAATCTCTCTCCCCATAAGCTTTGAATTATTTCTCTACATATACCCCACCCCCAGCCTCCTGGTTTTAAATAAACACCAAGGTTCCTAACTACACTATTCATTAATAATAAGAAATCCCAATAAAACAAAGAAACATTCTTATTTACAATGTTATCAACCTCCGTACAACTGCTAATGTCTCCTTTATTCTGGAAACACTTTCACACCGTTTTCTTTTCTCAGGACACCTATTAAAGTCTCTTTTCCAGAATTTCTTTGTTTTTATTTGCTTTATTTTCAAAATAATAGATGCTTTCTGCTCTCTTTGGGATATACAACATGTATACAGATAAGTAAATGCAAATAGTATGAAGTAGTACACAATAATTTTTCCCCATCTTTTTATTAATTACATACTAAAACTTAAATATACAATAAGAAAAGAAAAAAGGAACATATAAACTTAAATATTGAAACTTAAATACAAAATAAGAAAAGACAAAAAACATTGCCATGCGCACAGTTGAATGTAAGAGAGGATTCAAAACATAAGTAAATAATTTTCCATTTCAAGAAAGCCCATATAACAAATGCTATGCATTACATTGAGAGTTGGCCATCCTTTCTTTGTTTCCTTGTAAGTTTTCTTTTATTCTCTGTTGTGCACTTTTTACTTTGTTCTTTTTTCACCCTTCCTACTTCCCTTTCCCCTGGAAGGCTACAATTAACCTTGTATACACACACACACACACACACACACACACACACACACAAACACACATACATGCATATATACATACATACGTGTGTACAAGCACATATACATGCATATGTAAACACAAACACACAAAGATACTTAAATATAGAAAATGCATATACCCATACATAAATACATTTATATATGGATACATATACTGAGATGTCTGCAATCATGCTCATATGTAGACAAATAGATTCACATGCATCTATGTAAGACTGTAGTATACGCATTTGTCCTCTGCTTCTCTGAGGATAGCTAACCTCTTCCTTCATAAGTCCAAGTCTTTCCATATTTTTCCAAGTCCACCAGTTGACTCATCATTTCCTACACCATAGCAATATACCAACCTTATGCTATCTAGTTATTTTAAATAGTCCCAAATAACATTAATGAATATGGCTAACACAATGTAGTTTCCCTATTTTTCTCTTTTGATTAAGTTGATTTTAGCCTTAATTTTGTCTGAGTTTATGATTATCACCCCTACCTCCTTTTCCATAACAAATTTTGCTCCCAATCTTTATTTTGTATTTGTGCATATCTCTTATTTCCTATCTCTATTGGCTCCTATACTTTATTTCTTCCCACTACCTTACCCTTCTATTACTTAATCCAGGCCCTCTCCAATGATCCTTCCCTTGTCTTCCCATTCCCATAAATCTAAACACCTTTCTAGATCCCCCTTTTATCCTATTCCTTCACTTTCACCTCTAAAGATCCCTCCTTTATACTCTCTCTCCTCCCTATCCCCTTTGCATTTTGTTTCTTTTGGAATTTAGTAGACTTTACTACCCTTCTAGATATGTATGTATTGTTCCATCTTGCACCATTCCTGATGAAAGTAGGTTTCCAGAACTACCAGCCCTCCTCCCCCATCTAATTCCTTTGTGTCAGTTCTTCCTCTGCACTTCATTTGTATATGACAATTACTTTTTTTAGCTGTTCTTAAATAGTTTTACTTTTTAAAATCATATCACACTCAGACTTGCCACCAGCAGCTGTGGCATAGAATAGCCAGAGACAGCCGAATGTCATGGAGAGTGAAAAGAAAACACGGGCCAGGCGGGAGAGTGTAGTACAACCCCATTTATTGATCTGAGGGAAAGGTAGTAAGGTAGTAAGCAAAACAACTTCTCATGAAAACATTTGGCAATTGTTAACTGCATTGTGTGCTTTCCTTGTGCTTTGTTCCCTTGTGTCATATCAGCACTGTGTCTTCATATCAGCACCAGCCCTCCTAGGAACTGGATATTCTGCATGTACACATGGCGGGGCGGGGGGTGTAGGAAAGCCCACATCCTTAGTTTATCAGCCCAAGGATAAGAACCAGCTTCAATGAAAATCTGGCCTGGACTCATCCTGTTGGGGACTTTCTCAGAGCTGGCCCTCTACACACACAGATTGACCCATTCTTTCTTACAAACTACCCAATTACTAACAACAATCTTAGACATGGGTTTTACCTTTCCTCATATAAAAGGTAAACAGTCTGTCCTTATTGAGTCCCTTGTAATTAGTCTTTGATATGTACCTTGTATTTCTCAGGGATCCTTCATGTCAAATCTTCTATTAAGTTCTGTTTTTTTTAAACAAAATCCTGAAAGTCTGACAATTCATTAAATATCCATTTTTCCATTGATGATTATGCTTAGCTTTGCTGGGCATGATATTTTATGCTACAGCCCCCAGTTATTTTGCTCTTCAATAAATAGTGTTTCAAGACCTGTGGTCTTTTAGTATCAACGCTGCTAGGTTTTGTGTGATTCTACACCACCATATGTAAGATGCTTTTTTTCTTGTTGCCTATAATATTTTATCCTCGAACTAGAGGGCTTCAGGATTTAACTCTGATATTCCAGTGGGTTTTCCTCATAGGATCTCTTTTAAGTGGTGATCAGTAGATTTTTTTCCTATATCTACTTTCCTCTCTTTTTCTAATGCTTTAGGACAGTTTTCTTTAATTATTTCTTGTATTATTGTATCAAGATTCTTTTTGCAATCATAGCTTTCAAGTAGTCTGATTATTCTTATGTTTTCTTTTCTTGATATGTTCTCTGGATCAGTTGTTTTTCTTATGAGATGTTTCACATTCTCTTCCATTTTTTCATTCTTTTAAAATTTTTTTTTTTACAGTTTTTTATTTTATTTTACCAAAATACAAATACAAAATAGAGAAAAGAAACAAAAACCATAAACTGAACTATTGAAACTTAAATATAAAGTGAGAAAGAAAAAAAAAGCATGGGCATAGCAGAACATGGGAGAGGATTCAAAATATGTAACAATAAATTTTCATTTCAAGAAAGCCTGTGTGATAAATAATACACCTTGTATTGAGAATTGTCCATCTTTTCTTTGCTTCCTTGTTTCTTCTTTTGGTCTCTGTTGCACACTTTTTAACTTTGTTCCTTTTTTCCCCTCCCTCTCCCCCGCAGAAGGCTACAATATAATTTAGATATTTCTTGATATATACATACACATACAGATATACATGTACACTTATGCATATATACATGCTTATGTAGACATATACTTTCCCAAACATAATTTACTCCTGATCATTGTTTTTTAAGTTTGTACATATCTTTTGTTTCCTATCTTTCCTGCCTCCTCTACTTTACTTCTACCTGTTACATTGCTTTCTTATTACTTGACTACCCCCCTCCTCCACCAACCACCCTGCCCTCCTATTACTTGCCTTCCCCCCTCCAAGGATCCCTCCTTTATCCTCCCATTCCCATTAATCTAAACACCATTTACCTATTCCCTCATTCACCCCTCTAAAAATCCCTTCCTTGTCCTTATCCCTCCCCTGTCCTCTCCCCCCATACTAAACCCCTGCTATTTTATTTCTTCTAAATATAGAAGACTTTCATACTCTTCTAAATATACATGTATTGTTCCCTCTTAAACCCATTTCTGATGAAAGTAGGTTACCAAATCTACCAGGCCTCCTCCTCCATCTAAATCCTCTGTATCCTTTCTTGCACCTCTTTTGTATAAAATAGTTACTGTTTTCAGTTGTTTCTAAATGATTTCACTTTTTAAATTCATATTATAGTCAGGTTTATCCCTTCTTTGTTATGAGCTCAACAATTATTAACAAGAATGCTAGACATACATTTTATATTATATAAAAGTTAAGCAGTATGTTCTTATGAATCCCTTATAGTCAGTCTTTGGTGTGTAACTTATGTTTCTCTTAGTTCTTGTATGTTGAATATTCTATTAAGTTGAGGATTTTTTTTAAAAAAAAATCTTGAAAGTCTGAGGGTTTGTCAAATGTCCATTTTTTTTCCTTCAAGATAATGCTGAAATTTGAAGGGTATGATATTTTCGGCCTGAGCCCCAGGTCTTTTATTCTTCCATATATTGTATTCCAAGATCTGCAATCCTTTAATGTCTCTGCTGCTGGGGCTTGTGTAATTCTAACTGTGGCACCATCATATTTAAATTGTTTTTAATCTTGATGCTTTTAATGTTTTATCTTTGAGCTGGGGGTTCCAGAACTTGACTATGATTTTCCCATGAGTTTTCCTCATAGGATCTCTTTTAAGTGTTGTGTAATGGATTTTTTTTCTATTTCTACTTCCTTGCCTTGTTCTAATCCTTCAAGACAATTTTCTTTAATTATTTCTTGTATTATTGTATCAAGATTCTTTTTTTGATCATAGCTTTCAGTTACTCTGATTATTATTATATTTTCTCTTCTTGATCTATTCTCTAAATCCATTGTTTTTCTTATAAGATGTTTCATTTTCTCTTCTTTTTTTTCATTATTCATGTTTTGTTTAATTATTTCTTGATTTCTTATCATTTCACTGGCTTCACTTTGTCTGATTCTAATTTTCTTTTTTGTTATTATTATTTGGTGGAGATCAGACAGAATTGTTTCTGGAACAAGTTGCTATCCTGATGTCACTGTTTGTTGTTGTTGTTTTTCCATACTTTATTATTTAATATTTTTTAGTTTTCAGCATTGATTTCCACAAGATTTTGAGTTACAAATTTTCTCCCCATTTCTACCCTCCCCCCACTCCAAAATGGCATATATTCTGACTGCCCTGTTCCTCAGTCATCCCCTACTTTCTGTCTCCCCACTTCCCCTCCCACCCCCTCCCTTTTCCCCTTACTTTTTTGTATGGCAAGATAGATTTCTATGTCCCATTGCCTGTGTATCTTATTTCCTAGTTGCATGCAAAACCAACTTTTTTTTGATCATCTGCTTTTAAAACTTTGAGTTCCAACTTCTTTCCCTTCTTCCCTCCCTACCCACTCTCCCTAAGAAGGCTAGCAATTCAACATAGGCCACACATGTATCATTATGCAAAACACTCCCATAAATAGTCATGTTGTGAAAGACTATTTATATTTCCCTCCCTTCTATCCTGTGCCCCTTTATTCAGTTTTCTCCCTTGATCCTGTCCCTTTTCAAAAGTGTTTGCTTTTGATTACTTCTTCCCCCTATCTGCCCTCCCTTCTATCATCTCCCCCTTTTTATCCCCTTCCCCTTACTTTCATGTGAGGTAAGATACCCAATTGAGTGTGTATGTTATTCCCTCCTCAAGTCAAATCCAATGAGAGCAAGATTCACTCCTTCCCCCTCACTTGCCCCCCTTCCCTTCCATTGAACTGCTTTTTCTTGCCACTTTTATGTAAGATAATTTACCCCATTCTATCTCTCCCT
>JAQQSZ010016971.1:0-10905 GCA_028646595.1 Phalanger gymnotis
ATATATATATATATACATATATATTTCTAAAGTACTTTCAAACCTTAGGGCAGCTAGGTGGTGCAGTGGATAGAGAGCTAGGCCTGGAGTCAGGAAGGGTCTTCCTCCTGAGTTCACGTGTGGTCTCAGACGCTTATTAGCTGGGTGACCCTAAGCAAGTCACTTAACCCTATCTACCTCAGTTTCCTCATCTGTAAAATAGGCTGGAGAAGGAAATGGCAAACTGCTCCAATATCTTTGCCAAGAAAACCCCAAATGGGGCCATAAAGAGTGGGACGTGACTGAATAATTGCAAACCTTAAAGAGCTCTACGGACATTAACTATTATTAATAAGTGGTCCCTTTTGTAACTAGGGACTACACATCAGCCTCACAACTCAGGGTCAGAGTGCTGGGCCTGGAGACAGGAAGACCTGAGTTCAAATCTAGCCTCAGATACGTACTGGCTGTGTGACCCTAGGCAAGTCACTTAACCTTGGTCAGACTCAGTTTTCTCATCTGTAAAATGAGGATCACAATCTATTTTGCAGGGTTGTTGTGAGGAACAAACGAGCTAATTTTTGTAAAGTACTTAGCAGAGTGCCTGGCACATAGTAGGCACTTAATGAACACTTATTCCCTTCCCTTTCCTTCTCTCGCTCTTGTGGTTGAACTTCTAACTTGGTTTTATTCGTAATCTACTCTAACCTCTGAGCTAACCATCTGAGATGAAGAAAAGAACTCTCTTACCAACCTTCACCACAGGTCAAGTATCTCAAACCTGTCCATCAGAAACAGGAAGACGGGTGCAGGCACTTCCCATGCTTCCACCTCAGCCTGTCTGCATAGACAAAAGGCTACATTCTCACTATCAAGTGGACTGGAGGAATTGAGGATAAGGAAGAGAATTCTACCCTTCAGGTCCTTCCTTGGGCAGAGGCTGGGAACCCTTGTATAGAGGGTCGGTCACAGATATAGGAAGATGCCATGGAAGCATGATGGGGCTCAGTGCTTATCAAAGGATAACCTTCAAAAAAAAGTCTCTGAAAAACACGAGCCCTTTGACTTACAGGAGGACTTTGGGGAGGGGGGGGGTTGGTTTTTTTTTTTATTTTTTATTTTTAGGAGGACTTTTAATAGGAAAAATAGTGTTAACCTTACGGCAGTCAGCTCCAAACTATCTGTACCCATAAAATCAGAAGTGTTTTTAGAACTAGAAAGGATATTAGAGGTTATCTAATTTTATGGGTGAAAAAAAATGAAGGAACAAAGAAAGGAAGGGATTTTGTCTACATATACAGTAACGAGTAGTGGCTGAACAGGGACTGGAACCCAGGTCTCCTGACTCATTCTATGCTTTTCCTATGACATCAGGGTATCATCAGTCACTACTGGGTCCTACTATTTGGGAGGTGGTACTCTCAGAAGAGTATCCCAATCACATGAGTCTGTAAAGTAACCGCTGATCAATGGGGTTCTGTCGATGAATGGCTCTGGTAGAGTACAGGCATGTGAAGGAAGAAGTTGCAGGAAGAGGTGACCCCAGCTGGGGTGGGCAGAAGAAATCCTGACTCCCCAAGGCCTTACTTCCAAACTTGCTGCAGAGCTATGAGCATTTGGTAAGCAATAGGATCAGACAGCTGACTGCACATGAAGCAATCAGAAAGATGGAAGGGAGAGGGGGGAGCTCCCTTTGACCAAGGCTGTCACAAGGCAAAGAGGCAAAGAGTCACAGCAGGCCTGGAGCAGAGTCACAGACAGCCTTAAGCAGGCTCACAGATGCTCCTGGGCAGCCTCAGTCACAAGGATACTCCGTCCATGGACAGGGATGGTGAGGGGTGTGGGTCATGTTAATCCTTTCAGGCACACTGCACATAAGTCCAAGGGCTAGTACTGCTAGTGAAGTCCTTTTAGGGACCCAAGGCCTGGGACATTGACAGGACTTGACATGAGAGTAAAAGGATGTGGGAACTTAGTCACAACCTTGGTGTGAAAGGGAATGGGACTCTCAGACCTTGCAGAAAAGAGATCTGGAATGGTGTCGGCTTCAAGTCCTGTACACATGCGTATGTGCATGTGAGCACACACACACACACACACACTCACACACACACACACTTGGCTGAATTATGATTGAGAAGTCCCTTTCTAGATCTAAAATCCTATCATTCTGGGTGTGAAATTGCTCAACCAACCTCTGAGAAAACCCCCTTTCCCACCCTCCCACCTTTCAGGATCCTTCTTTGACCACAGTCTTCTCACAGAATCACTGAATCTCAGAATCGAAGGGAACCTGAAAAGTCATCTAGTCTTGGAGAACTTAAAATCTTCATTTCTCACACTGTATTGTGTTTAGTTTTCTTTTAATAGGGAAGCTATGTTGTACAGTGGACAGAGCACCAGAGTCTGCAAGACGTGAAGTCCAAATCTGGCCTCACACTTACTAGCTACATAACCCTAGGTGAGTTAATTAAGGTCTGTTTACCTCAGTCTCCTCATCTATAAAATGGGGATAATACCACTAACCTACTTCCCAGGGTTGTTGGATCGAATGAGATATTTTTAAAAGTGCTTAGGACAGTGCTTCATACAGTGTCTAGCACATAGTAAGTACTATATAAATGTTATCATCATCATCATCATCATCATTATTATATGTCTTATCTCTACAATCAAATTGTAAACTCTCTAAGGGCACAGGCTGTATCTTAAATACGTCTTTGTATTCCTTACAGCGTAAAGACCGTCTTCAGTACACCTCTGTATTCTTAGCACCTAGGACAGCACTCCCTGCATGGCGAGCATACAATAAGTATTTGTCGATAATAATAAAGTTTCTATTATGCAGGAATCCATGACATCTGTCCTAAAGTTTGATATGTGATGACAGCCCACTCTGTCTATTTCCTGATGGAAAGTATCAAGACAGATCAGCACCAATCCTTCACCACTGCTGGCCGACCAATTCAACAGACATTTAAGTCAATGCCGCTGTTCAAAGAGGGTTGTGCTATGCAGGAGATACAAAGACCAAAGACTCAATCCAACAGCTTACATCCTACCACCAAAAGCCTGTGATGGGGTGGGCTGGGAGCAAGAGAGCTGGGTTCTTGGTCTGGCTTCTTGCTGCTTGTTCAATTTATTTAACCTTTCTGTTCTCATCGAAGGAAAAAGGGAATTAAACTAGACAGATACTAAGGTTTCTTCTCAGTTCAAAATGGCTATTTTTATGATGAATCAGAAAGATCATCTTCATGTACAAAGGCAGTGTGTTAGCAATGGATGAAGTTTTTTTTTTTAATGAAAAGAGTCATTAGCACAATTATATATATGAACCTAATCTCTGAAAGAAACAAGAGCCAATTAAAATCCAAGAAAGGGAGATTCTTTTTGTTCATATGTTGTTTTTTTTTTTTTTTTGTGGTGCGGCTTCTCAACTATGGAATGAAAATGTTACTAATAGTATTAATTTATTTTAATCTTAGTCTTACTAGGTATTTCTCATTAGGTAGGCAAACCAAAGATGAATGAAGTGAGCTCTAGATGGAAGAAAGAGCTGAACGTGAGAAACAGACATGGGAAATAAAACGAATACTCCAGCAGATTTTGTAAAGACGTTAGTGAATCATGGAAAAATTGGAAATGAACATAGATGCAAATAAGATGTAATTGTGTTAAAGCAAGAGGATCTTAATATGTGTGCCTGTGTGTGTGTGTGTGTGAGAGAGAGAGAGAGAGAGAGAGAGAGAGAGAGAGAGAGAGAGAGAGATTGAGAGAGAGAGAGATGGATCCTTTAGGTAGTATCTGGTAAAGAATATGGATCCCTTCTCAGAATAATGTTCTTAAATGCACAAAATAAAATACATGGAATTGCAAAGGGAACTAATTATATTGCAACACAATTACCAAAATATAATTAACTCTGGGTAAGGGACTTCTGCGTTAAAGTTTAAATATTTATTTATTTTTCTTTTGGCAAACTAAATAATTTGACATGTATGATTTTATATATGATTTTTCATTTTATCTGATCATTTTTATTGATAGTTAAATGTAAAACATTTACGATAAATCAAAATAATAACAAAACTAAAGGCCCTAAAAAGTGTGGCAACCAAATCAACCGAAGCAGGACAAAGGCTAAGGACCACTGTTGTTTGCCCAGGGATGCACTTACAGTAGTGACTGTCAAAATAATGAGCCTGTGGACCCTAGGGATCCCTAAGACCCTTTCAGGAGGTCTGTGAAGTCAAAATTTTTCATAATAATATTAAAATGTCATCAGTCTATTAAAATATTTCTCCCCTTCCCAACTACATATCTGTGGGAGGCTTGATTTTCTTCATTTACTTCAACCAAGACAACAGATTGAAGGCAGAAGCAGAGATAGGAATCCAGCTGTCCTCTATTAAGCCAGACTTTAAAGAGATTTGCAAAAATATGTAAGACGATACCACTTTTCTCATTAAATGTTTTTAAAAAATCATTACTTTTAATAAAAATATGCTATTTATATTAACATGTAATAGATACTATTTTAAATAAATTAATAAATATTTTAAACATACATAAGGCTTAATTTCTAATATACTAAATATTGATAGACATAACCCCACATAAACAAGTTTTTTTGGAATATAAAGGGGTCCTGAGGCCAAAAAGTTGGGGGACAGCTGCCTTGGAGAAGACACTGAGGGGTAAAAGGATGTGGAGTAGCCTCAAGCAGGAGATCCTTGCACAAGCAGAATGGTTGAGGACCTGACAACTACAACCAGCTATCCTGGCGATCCCAATTATTGTTATTGACAGATTAAAATATATCCAATGAACTAAAACAGACCTCACTCACTTTAAATTACTTTGTTCTTTCTTAGTCTTTGCCTTTCGTTCCCATCTTTCTTTCCTTCCTTGCTACTTTCTCTCTCTTCCTTCCTCCCTCCCTCCCTTTCCCTTCCTTCCTTCTTTCCTCTGCCCCACACCCCCCCCCCAGAAGAATAGTCCATCTTATTCCTTACCATAACTAGCCTCGGGCAAAAACTGTTTAACCTTCTTCTACATTTCATAAGGCTTAATGTTAGCCTGAGGGATTGAAGCCTATGTAATTTTCCAGATCCGTTGTGACAGACGTTGTAAGGTAAAATTCATCTATCTAGACTGGAGTACATTTACAAGGTCATTTCTAAGACTTGTAGGAAGCCCTTGTAAAGAGACAGCACTGCCCAGTTTTCAAGCTTCCCTGCCCAGATTTACAGATCCTAGCCCCACATATGTTCATCTTTGCAGGAGTGACCCAAGCAAATCAAATGTACAATTGAGCAATTTGGGGGTGTTGAAGGAATGAGCAAGGTGAATCAGTGCCATAAGGAGCAAAGGTGAGATGTGAACCGGTCTTGTCTTCCTCTTCCCCTGCTGGGCATAACATCTGGTTGCTCACACTGCTTCTTAAGGATGATCCCTTCCCTTCCTCTTGCTCTCTGAGACCTCAATGGGGGTGGGAGGGATGGGGAGGTGGAAGAGAGGGAGGAAGGGGGGACAGAGAAGAAGGGGGGAGGGAGAGAGGGAGAGAGAGAGAGAGAGAGAGAGAGAGAGAGAGAGAGAGAGAGAGAGAGAGAGAGAGAGAGAGAGAATCTCTAAGGATGCCAGCCAGCCAGGCAGCAAGAAAGCAGAGGTGCCCAGCACCCTTCCCCATACAGGACACAGTAGCTTGGAAGGGAAATGAAAGAACTGAGAATCCATGAGAGCTAAAGTTCTCTTCACAATCCAAGTGCAGCACAGAAGGGAAAAACAAAGGGCTTTATGATCGCTCTATGGTACCTTCTCCTTGTTTAGTTCCTGAAGCTTCCAGGATTTATGTTATTTAAGCTGAGGTCTAATTTTACAAAAAGAAAAATATCCACGTATCATAAATGTATAAGAAAGGAAGGGGAGATCTTTCTTGTCTCTGCTCAGAATGAATTTGAGCCGGTTTCGAGACAACATTTTAGGATAACAGTATTTAGAGCTCAAAGAGCTCTTACAGTCACTCCTCATTTTATACATGAGGAAACTGAGGCCAAAAGTGGGCTGCAGAGTCTAGATACAAACCCAGGTCACCTGACTCCAAATCCAGCTGCCTCCTACCTGGGAAGATCATGAAAAACATGAGCTGGTTTTGCCTGAGGACAGGGAGTTCTCTCCCTCCCCCATCAGCGGCAGCAGGAAAGATCAGACAGCATCCCAAATTCTCTCTTCTGACCTGTCAGGCTGACAACTTCAGCCCCTTACACTATCTTCTAGTGCCAGAGAAGGGGATTTTCTCAGGGCAGGCTCCAACAGGAGCAGCAAGAATATCTGACTCTTTGGAGCCAGGGCTGGCTGGCTGGCTAGCCCCCTCTGATGCTGGGAAAGAATAGGTGCCAAGGGCAGATACCTCCTGTATGTTATCTCATTGAAAATGACCTCCAAGTAAATCTCTGTGTCACAAGGGCCCTGGGAGGGGCAAGCCACTAGTGCTGGCATCTGTGAAAAACCAGGGTGTTAACAATGAGAGCAGCTTAGGGCCCACACTGTCTAATCACCTGTTTAATGATTGCACATAGAGATTCAGAGGATGAGTCAGTTTCAATAAATCAGGTCTGATAAAAGTCCCTAAATTAAATATTCACAAAATCCAAAGTACTGGAAAAGGAAGAAGATCGATAGAGACAGCTAAGTGACATTTTGTGTGCCATACTTGGAATCAGACAGACCTGATTTCAAATCCTCCCTCACACCTGGCTCTGTAACCCTGGGCAGGTTGCTTAACTTCTGTATTCCTCAGTTTCTCCATCTGTAAAATAAGGGGGTTTAACTTGATGGCCTCTAGTGTCCTTTCCATCTCTAAAATCTATGATCCCATGATAAACGCTCTCCTAATAGTATGCATGCTATAGGTACTTAACAAATGCTTGTTGAATGAATGAATGATGAAATCTCCAGACTCAAAAAGAAGCTCAGGAAAAGGGACAATCAAGTTAACGAAAATAAGTAAACCACAAGAAAAACAAAACAAAACAAAAAAAAAAAAACCTCCCAGGGTTAGTGGCCCTCAAGTCTAGGAAACCGGGCCCAGGGTCAGCATCAGCTAAGAGTGGGTTCGTGTCCTGAAAGTCAATGCTCCACCCCCAGAGGCTCTGGAACATTTCTGGTCTAAGACCACTTCCAGTTCATTCAAGTCTTTGGGACAGGCAGTGTCCTTGGGAGCTATACAGCCTATCTCCTTCCAGATAACTTGACTTTCCATATTCTGGTCTTTTATCAGGGGTAGGTGGGTCACAGGTGCCCAGACCACAGGGTCAGTCCTTGAAAATCACGGCCTTGATCTGTCTAAAGAACCCTCCTTCCTCTGGCAAAAGAGATCCCCTAGGGTGGTCCCCTGGTGTCATTTATTGATGAGATGGCCTGATGTCAGAGCTCCTCTCTCTTCTTTTCTTTGACTAAGGAGACCACCAAGTTGAAGTCAAATCTGAAATGGCAAATCCATAGCCCCACTTTACTCCTTATTATTAAGGGTTTAAAGTAAGTAGAAAGGTCATGGGCTCCTCTTCAGTCACAGGTGGATATGACCAATGCAAAACTGGGAACAGGGGCTGTTGGGAAAACCACCATACATAATAAGAGTGTTGGTTTAAAACATATAATGTAGACGAAGGGATACATTAGAAGGCATTTGGACACGTCTGGTCCCTCAAGCCACCTTAATTGCCTTTCCCATCTTCCTCCCTTCCCATCACAGCAGCTCACACCTATGAAAAAAAAAGTCACCATGGTCTGAGTCATCAGACCAGCCCAGTCTTAGCCCAGCTAGGCCAGGCAGATGAGAGAGCTCAGAGCTTCATTGTTATGTTAATCTGCCTGCCTGTGATGAGAAATTGTGGGAAGAATAAGTGGAGGGGGGGAAAAAAGACCTAGGGCTACGCTCAGGGGATGGGGAAGGGGGGCCACTCAGAGAGGTCTGATTTGCTTTTTCTCTCAGAAAAAAAAAGAGGTTCAAAGGGAGGAGGCCTCAGAGCAAGGCAAAGAGAGAGAGATAATTGGAAAAGCATAGGCACATCAGGGATCCAGAGGCAGGGGGCAGAGAGACAAGCAGGAGGGGCAGGCAGAAGCCATTGGTGACAAGGCGACATCGGCAGATAGTGATAAAGAGTGAGAGTGAAAGACAGAGGAAGCAAACAGTGGCAGAGGTGGCAACATCATCGCCAGACTGAGAGGGAGTGAAAAGATCAGAGGGAGAGAGCAGAGCAGCGAGGGCTGTGATGACAAAGAGAAGGAAACACATGGGGACAGAACCAGGGTGATGGTGACACACAAAGAGACTGGCAGATACAAGCTGGCAACGACAGCCAGTGACAGAGAAAGTGAGATGGGGACATAGTGTGCCTGTGAAAATAGATGTCAGAGAACGGCGTAAGGACAGAAACAAAGAATGGGAGAGAGGGGTGAGGGTGACAAGGAGAGATGGAGACAGAGAGAGTATGTTTTGTGACAGGTGACAGGGGCAGAGACACCTGGTGTGACAGACAGTGACATGGAGGAGAGAAGAGTGGAAGTGACAGAGATAGTGCTACCAAGGCGGGACGGTGACAGAGAAAGTAGGACAATGACGAGAGATTTAAGACGTCTCTAGGGCCAGAGGCAGAGTGGCGGGACAGAGTGCCAGGGTCAGAGCCACAGATACAGCGTGGCTGTCAGGGACAGAGGCGCAGCGCTGGGGCTGCAAGGCAGGCGCCGGACTCACCGTGTCCTTGGAGGAGCCCAGCTTCTTGAGGCCATCCAGTGGCAGCAGGTCAGCCGAGTCCTTGTGGATGAACTGCACAGCCTGCTTCATCCGGCGCTGCTGCCGCAGAGAGGCTGCCTCCCGCATATCGGCCTCCTTGCGGCCGCCCTCGGTCAGAAGCCCTGAGTAAAACATGACTGGCTCAGCCCCGGCCGGGCCGGTTCAGGATGCCGCCGGTCCTTCTGGTCCCAGTCTCAGCACCTGCCTCTCTGGCTCCAGCTCTGGTCCTCACTTTATAGCCGCGGCTTGTGACGTAAGTGGGGAAGCGGGGGGGGGGGGCCGGGGGGGGCATTTCTTGACTTCTTCCTTAAGCCACCTCCCCCTCACACTCCTTTGAGGGGGGTGGCAATTGAAGGGACAGAAAAAGGGAGAGGGAAAGGAATAAAGAAAGATCAAGGAAGGGCCGGGACAAGGGAGAGGAGAAGAGAGGAAGAGTGGAAGGGATAGAGGAGAGGAGGGTAGAGAAGAAGAGAATGGAAATGAAGGGGAGAGGAAGAGGAAGGGGGAAGGAAAACAGAGAGAGGAAGGGAGGGGAAGGGAGGAGGGGGATCAGGGAGAAGGGTGCAGAGGAAGGGAGGAGGCAAAAAGAAGAGGTGAGGAGATGGGAAAGAGAGGGAGGAAGAGGAGAAAGTTGTTAAGTGGAGGAGAAGATTGAGATGTCCCAGCCACCATCGCCTCTGGGAGGGAGTACCTTGAGTCCTGGCTCAGGACCCTGCCATGTACGTGGGTCTGCAACAAAAGAAAGTGGGTGTAGGAGGATCCTCTAATCCAAGGGCGAATAAAGGCGCCTTCTGCCCAAATGCTTGTCTCCCCACCCCTACACCCATCCGTGAACCCTGTTCTTACCCTTCCATGCAGTCGCAGACCCTGGGATCACAGAGACCTTGTCTACTCCTTGGACCTCAGTACCCACACAACCTCCATCCTCTACACACATCCATGGCATGGCACCCCACCCCCAACCCACACACAGAGGCTCACACACCACCTGGTTTAGGATGATGACACCCACTGAAGTTTAAAGACAAGATTTTCTCCAATTTGAGGTCTGTCCCCACCCACTGCACCATGTGACTGAATGAGGTTAGAGAGGAGGGGGCAGGAAATGTCCTTAAGGGTCATTCTGCCGACTGGCCTCCTTGGACGGCTTCTCCTTCAACAAACAACTGCCCCCACCACCACCCCACCACCTTGAGGCCAGGGCACATGGACAGACCCTGTAACAGTCAGACACACAGGGTGATTATTCTTAGTTTCTCCAGAGACTTGGAGCCAGTGTCCCAGGCTCTGGGGAGGAGGAAGGGGTAGGCATGCAGAGACAAAAGCAGGTTACAGTGGAGAGGAGGAGAGTCCAGACAAAGCCAGACACTGGTAGCCATAGAAGAGATTCACAGCTATTGGCTCACCCATCAGAAATGGAGCACTAAGTTACCCAAGCAGGACTCGAGGGAAGGAGCGGCTGTCCTGTCCCATGACTGCCCAGCAGTCCCCAGAGGTCTGCAAGAATTCACTACAAATCTTTCACGTTAATGGAGAACTAGAATCGAGTCAGCTCTTCTCTGGTTATCAGCCTCACTTGAAATAAGAATAGCTCGGATTTCTATAGGGTTACAAAGATTGAGCCAGGACTCAAGGTACTCCCTTCCCAAGGCAATGGAGGCTGGGACATCTCAATTCTCTCCTCCACTCAACAACTTTATTGCATATGTTATGTCATTTGGCATATACCAGCAGGGCAGAATGTGTTCTATATGCTGAGCACAAGGAACAAATCCTCCTAGGCATTTGGGAGATTATAGTTTGACAAGCATATGCCTACAGGAAGAAATCAGGCACATGCACACACACGTTCATGCACTCGTGCCCAAGACAGACTCTTAGAATCTCCGAGGAAAGAAAATCTTGATTCTCTCTCCTGGTCGCTCACACCCGAAAGTCACATATCATTCCCCCCACTTTAGGCCTCATTTCCTCCCTTCTAGGGTATGAAAAGTAATCCAGCTCCACAGCCTGGCATACCTTTCCAAACATCATCACCTATAGCTCCCCAAAGCACAGGCAGTGTTCTGCACTCCATCCTGCCTCAGCTAAGTACTCTGTCCTTCCTCCTCTGCCCCTCTTCCACCTTCTGT
>JAQQSZ010016972.1:0-10905 GCA_028646595.1 Phalanger gymnotis
ATGGTGATGATGATGACGATGATGGTGATGGTGATGATGATGATGGTGATGATGGTGATGGTGATGATGATGGTGATGATGGTGATGGTGATGATAGTGATGATGATGGGGTGGTGGTGATGGTGATGGTGATGGTGATGGTGGTAGTGATGGTGATGGTGGTGGTGATGGTTCTGATGGTGGTGGTAGTGGTAATGGTGATGATGATGATGGTGGTGGTGGTGGTGATGGTGATGATGGTGATGATGATGGCAGTAATGGTGATGATGATAGTGATGATGATGTCCTTATCATGTTGTATCATCACTCCAAGGTGATGCCAATGGCGCATGAGCTCTGATAGATGCCACTGAGCTGGATGGGCTGTGATAATGGTGAATAATGGACTATCTGCCCATCATCTGAGAACCAGTCCAGGTGATTTCAGAAAAGCTCATCACCAGATGGGTTACAGGAATAAAATGAATTTGAGGGCCTCAGGAACTCACAAAGAGGCTGTATATTAAGGCGTAGGAAAAGACAGTGTGAGCTACACTGGTACAGGGTGTACCCACACAGCTGAGAGCACTGAACATTGAAAGATTTAAGCAAGAAATTGCATGGCATAGACTCCAAGTTCTTTGAGAATACACCAAGTATAGTATCATGGAAAGCACACTCTTTCTGTAGTCAGAGAGCCTGGGTTCAAATCCTGACTCTGATACTTACTACCTGTGTGACGTTGGCCAAATCTTCCCCAGGACTCAGTTTCCTTATCTATAAAACAAATGGGTTGTACAAGATGGCCTCTGAGGTACCTTCTAGCTCTAAATCTATGCTGGGAAGGAAAAGGGCAGGAGCTGTGGATTAGGTGTTGAACTTGAGCCAGGAGCTAAGCCAGAATGAAGATGCTGTCCTAGTATGCCCAGTGGCCAGGCTTCCTAGGAACTCACCCAGCTTGCTCCAAGTCATCAGTTCAATCCTGCTTTGGTGGGATTGAGCCTTTACAGTGGAGTTGTGACTTTAATATGGAATGTGAGCACTCCTATTCAAACCAAGGCAAAAGGGAAAGGGGGAGGGGAACATCCCACTAGAACACGTGGATGATTTGGAGGTGCTAAAAGCTTCAGCAACTATTTTAGTTTTTAAAATGTATTTGAAAAGACACATACCCATTTTGTGTAGTATGACAACAGTGGAATGCTAATAACATTTAATTTCCCTTGACTTCTAACCTTCTTCACCTGCTGGGCCACGAGAATGGCACAGTAAATCAAAATCTGCTGTATTGTATGGAGAACATGTGTATTGAGTCAGGCCAGACTGCCTGGTGCTTTCAAAAAACAAAACTTACAATAGTATTTGTGCTGGTTTTCATTTTTCATAAGCTTTCCCTCTTGATCATGCTGTAACTGGTTAGCGTGCGCGTTAGAAATACAATACAGCAAAGAAGACGGAAGGAGAACCGAAACTAGAGCATTGGCAAATTAGGCCGAAGTATCCCTGACATTTCCCCCCACCGTCAGCCTCCTCCTCCTCCTCCTCTTCCTCCTCCTCCTCCTCCCCAACCTCTTGTTCTAAATGTTCTTCCATTTTCAATAAAAAACAAATTGGAATATTGCCTGGAGTCTACTAAATCATTAGCAAATTAAGAATCTGTTTTTAATAACATTTAACTTGTAAATAATGCATTAATTGACTAGCCTGAATGTTAGCTTTTGAGCACTGGAAACTCTGGTACTAAATTTGTAAAGAAAGAAATGTGTTGCCCTAGCCGGCTCTTTGGTAAATGGAACAGATTAAGTATGACAGTTGATATTTGTGAAAATGGTGATATAATTAGAGGACACCTGCAGCTGTTTTCCAACCAAAACAACAGAAATTAAACATGTATAAAGTACGTGTGTCATATTTTCTGTTGTCCAATTTCTTTTGTTCGCCTTGGCCTGGTGGGGTTTTTCTGCCTACCTCTTTCTTTATCGGGTCATTCTTTGAAGCAAGCAACAAGTGACTCTCTTCTTTGTCAAATGCTGCACTTTATTGGGTCTCTAAGTGATACATTCTTCAGGGGAAAATAGTAAAAAAAAAAAACACGAGCCTCTCAAAAAATAAAAAATAAAAAAACTCCAAGGGTTGGGAATCATTAGGAAACGTAGCCCAACATATTTATTATCATTCATCCTGAGAGGTAGTCATGTCAGACCACTCTACTGGGAACCTCAGTTTCCCATTCTCTGTCACTTGATTGTCAAGTGGGATTTCTGAAAAGGAAATTACAAGTACCTATAGTTTTGCCACTCATTGGCTGGTTTGGTGGTTTACCTTGGATGAGCCAAGTTACGAAAAAGGCAGCATGGTACAGATATTAGAGGGCCAACCTTGGAATCAGTGTGACCTGGGTTTGAGTCTTGCCTTTGATTTAGAGTGGCTATATGACCATTAGTCACCTAATCTTTGAGTGCCCCAGTGGTTCTTAGAACTTCAGTGATCAATTAGGTTACAAATCTATCCATCCATAAACAAGCTTCTTTAAATTTTGTTACATATTTCCCAACTCCATGTAAAAAAATTTTAATATTCATTTTTTTTAAATTTGGAGTTCCAAGGTCTCTCCCTCCCACCTGCCCCTCACCCGCATTGAGAAGGCAAGCAATATGTTATCTATTATACATGTGAAGCCATGCAAAGCATATTTCCATATTAACCATAAAACGAGAATTTCTTACATGGTTGTGATATACCAGGTATTATGCTAAGCACCGGGGGGATGATTATAAAGTAAAAACAGAAAACGATCCTTGTCCCCAGAGGCGGGATGATGATGATGATGATGTTCATTCATGCTCCACTTTTCATGACCCCATTTGGGGTTTTCTTGGCAGAGATATTAGACTGGTTTGCCATTTTCTTCTCCAGCTCATCTTACAAACGAGGAAACAGAGGCAAACAGGGTGAAGTGACTTGCCCAGAGTCACACAGCTAGGAAGTGTCTGAGACTGGATTTGAACTCGTGAAGATGAGTCTTCTTGACACTAGGCCTATTGCTCAATCCTCTGAGGCACCTGACTGCACAGTCATAAATGGGCATATGCCAAAGAGATGAAAGGTAACCTCTGAAGGAAAGAGGTTAGCAGATGGGGGATGCTTCAGTGGCATTGAGCTAAATCTTAAAGGAAACTAGGGTTTTAAGGAGCAAAGGTAAGGAGAAAGAAACTTCCACACCAGGCATTCCCTATACTTCCAAAACCTTAGGTCCAGAGCGCGAAAAAAAAAAAAAGTAATGAGTTGGTCTGGATGAGTCTAAGACTTTTCCAATCTCAACATTCTATAATCAATCGATGATTCTATGATGGAAGAAGTCTATGTCACATGACTCGCCACTTGAGTTCAAGTGTGTTGAGATGTTGACATGCTTGTGTGCGCATACATTTGCTGTTCAATAAACTGCGGGAAGGTGATTGGTGGTGAATCCTCACCAGCTGCAGTTTGTAACCTAAAATTAATCAGCAGCTACAGCCAATGGAGAAACATTTTTTCTAGGTGTCTTTCTCTATCTTTGTAGCTCACTTACCCAGACCGCTCAATTGGAAGTTGAATCCAAGTTCTTTGAAGATGGAATTCCTACCTCCTGTACTAATTAAACCTCTGTTTTGTGCAGAATTGCATTAAAGCTCAGGGACCCCGGCAGCTCTCCTTCTATGTCACAGCCTGAGAGAAATGTTCTTAATTTAAAGGCAATAATTTGCATAAAGCTGCCTGAGACTTTTCACATTTTACTTTATCATTTGGGTTGCAGCTCACAGGGCTGTGTAGCAAGGGCATGGGGTTCTGGTGTAATTGTAAATATGATGTGCCGTTGGAGATGGGGAGCCAAGAGGAAGTGGGGGCAAGAAGGCAGGGTCAGGTCAGGAAAGAGGGAGCCGAACCCTTCTGCATGATCCAGGCAAGTCTTCCCAGGAAAATGACTTTGGTCATAACAACGATGATAGGGA
Organism: Phalanger gymnotis; assembly: GCA_028646595.1. NCBI lineage: Eukaryota > Metazoa > Chordata > Mammalia > Diprotodontia > Phalangeridae > Phalanger > Phalanger gymnotis. The sequence goes on from JAQQSZ010016972.1 coordinate 3,972, forward strand.
TGTAGATCAGAGCAATAACAATCATTGTCATTTTATTATCATTACTATTATTACTTACTCTAGTCTGGTGATTTCATTTGTCTATGGAACTTCTCTGGGACAGGGCAAAGAGCACTGACTTTGGAATCAAATGGCCGGGTTCAAATCATGCCTCTGACGCTCATCTGTATATTGTGTGGAGAGACATGAGTATGCATAAAGAAGGGTTTTAATTCTATTGGTGAGGAAGAAGAAGAAGAAGAAGAAGAAGAAGAAGAAGAAGAAGGAGGAGGAGGAGGAAGAGGAGGAGGAGGAGGAGCAGGAGGAGAAGAAGGAGAAGAAGAGGAAGAAGAAGAAGAAGGAGAAGAAGAAGGAGAAGAAGAAGAAGAAGAAGAAGGAGAAGAAGAAGAAGAAGAAGAAGAGAAAGAGGAAGAAGGAGGAGAAGGAAGGAGAAAGAAGAGAAGAAGATGAAGAAGGAGATGATGATGATGACAATCACCAGAAGCAATAGGGATGACTCAAAAGGCTAGCATTAGTACACTTCCTACTTTTCCACATAGTTTAACAAAACTAAGTTGCAGTTATATCCACTAATACTAATTACATTTACATGTTCACATTTATATGATGCTTTTTTTTAAACAGAGCACACCATTCACAACTACCCACTGAGGTAAGTATGATAATGCCCATTTTGCAGGTGATAAAATTGAGAGTTAGAGAGGTTGTGACTCACCACATAGCTAATTGGAGTTAGGACCTGAATTCAGCTCTTCTGACTCCAAGACCCCCACTAGGAGTCAGAATGACCTCAGCAGAGCAATTCTGCTCCTGGTCCACCATAGCACTCCTTGGCAGATTACTGGACATCTTCCTTTCTCCATCTGTAAAAGGAAGGCAAAATACTTACCTCACAGGAGATAGATATAGATAGATAGACAGATAGACAGATAGACAGACAGACAGACAGACAGACAGACAGACAGACAGACAGACAGATAGATAGATAGATAGTAAAGATAAGGAACACAGCAGCAATCACTTCACTTTTATTTATTGACAATGTTTGTCTGACTTTGTCTTCTAGCATATAGGCCTTTCTGTGGACAAGGCCATTGTTTTGAGATAACCAATGGTTAGCTCACCCATAAGCCCAGGAATTGAGCAGGCCTAGACTTGGTCCCCTGCTGGGTCAAGGACACTAGAGAAAAGTCATCTTTCATGATAGGTAGCCTGATGCTGTGTGTAGAAGGTTGGACTTAGTAGCAAGGGGACACAGGAACAAAGCGTGACTCAAATACTTCCATCACATAGTCAACAAGCATTTTTTAAAACACCTACTATGTGTCAGGCACTGCCTTAGGCACCGGAAATACAAAGACAAAAGTCAATGAGAACATATTCTCAAAAAGCAAACGTTCTAAAGTGGAGCAACAGGGGTGTGTGTGTGTGTGTATGTGCGCGTGTGTGTGTGCCTGCATGTGCATGTGTATGCACGTGTATTTTTATATATATATATGTCAAAATGTATGTATATATGTATGTGTATATGTATACACACACATATATATATATATACATATTACATATGTATGTGCGTTGGTCCCCTGAACATGCTGCATTTGAGAATGTATTTGTTCGGATAAAAACTTTGTAGAAATTGCTTTAAGTTTTTGCATCTACTCTCCCTGGGGTACCAAGGCAGTGGAGGGCAGAGTGTTCTCCTAAGAGTTCAGAGGAAAGTTTGTACTTCTAGTCACGCTGCCTCTCATCAGTAAATATCTTTTGGTAAAAACTAATTGATGGTGATAGGTTACACGAAACTAGTGAGAAAATCACAGCTGATTGATTTGGGGGAGAACCCATCCAGATGGGGGCACCTAGGTGGTACCGTGAATAGAGTGCCAGGCCCAGAGTCTGGAAGATTCCTCTCGCTGAGTTCAAATCTGGCCTCAGACACTTACTAGCTGTGTGACGCTGGACAAGTCACTTAACCCTGCTTGCCTCAGTTTCCTCATCTGTAAAATGAACTGGAGAAGAAAACGGCAAACCACTCTAGTATCTCTGCTAAGAAAACCCCCCAAAGAGGGTCACGAAATCAGATACAACTGAAAACTTCTAAAAAAATTCAAGATGGGAGCTCAAAATGATGTCTTTAGAGAAGAATCGCTACAACCTCTCAGGGTAACCAACAACCCGGAGGGTAATGGGAAACTAGCTTTGCTCTGAGAAGCCTGACTGGTCAACGTGAGTAGAAGTCTATGGTGGGATGAGGATCCCCAGAGTCTTAAGAAAGGCTATGTAAGTATGTGCTAGGGTCCAGTGCTCCAGTTAACAGTATACATCAAATAAATACTAGAGAACTGGGAGGGGAGGGGAGATGAGGATGCTAACATCTTGGAAAGTAGGAAATACTTCATGTAGAGGCCCAGAGGCATGACCTCAGAGAAGACACAACCTCTCTAGTCTTCTTCCATAAAAATGGGAATAAACCTAACTCCAGCCCTACTTCACAAGGATACTGTGAACCTCAAACGAAATCATATAACTAGAGATGAATAATAAAAATGTAAGAAGTATATAAGAATAGTAAGATAAAAAATAAGACAAATCCTGGTATATCCAGCCTCAGAACCAAGAAGATCTGGGTTCAAGTCTCACTTCTGACTCTTACTGGATGAGTGACCTGAGAAAGTCACTTACCTCTCAGTGATCTGGGTAACTCTCTGAGATGATAAGAGAGAGAGAGAGAAGATTCAGGCCTACATGCACAGAGGGTGTTTCATCAACTGAGAGTTCCCTGTGTTAGTGAAATCCTGGGTCCAGCCCTATTATTACTGTTGTTAATATTATTATGATTATTATATTTCTAAATTGCCTGCTCTGCGAATAATCCAGGGCCAGTCTCAGGGGCTAATCACCTGGCTCCTCTCACTGGTACTAAATTCACTGGGTTGGGAGGTGGAGGTGGCTGGAAGAAAAAAAAAATCTTTGAAAGAAGACAAACACCCTAATTAGGGCATTGGGGGCCACCAGGGAAGGCTATGGGAGCTACCACTGGGACCACATTTCTGGAATGCTCTCTCCAGAGCAGGGTCATTGGACAAGGCTGGGTAGAGGAATTCCCAGGGTAGCACCCCTCCCCTCCATCCTCCTATTTGGGACTGTGACACTGCTCTTGGAATGCCCTTTGTCAGCTGTGGGAATCAGTCATAAACAAAGCAGAAGGAGAAAGAAACACAAGAGGGAAACTGGAGTCCAGCCTTGTTTGGACTGTGATCACAGGCCAGGCATGGAGATCTCACAAATCAAATGCAAGGCACCCACTTCCTGACTGTCCTGGAGTTCCTCAGCCCACCCAATCAGGCTGGGACCTGGCAGAAGGTCAGGCCTCCTGCCCAGACACAAGACCAGGGCTTAGACCTGGTAATATGAGGTAGGAGGTGACTGATCTAGATTGTACATTCAATCCAAAATCTTTGCTTTTAAAGTAGACAATCCTGCTGCTAGCTAAAAAACGAGAGAAGAAAGGCTCTGCTCAGTCCTGAATAGAAGGCAATTCCTACTGCCGTCCAGCTGCTCCTGACTCTGTTGGGTTCAAGAGTGTCTCTGATTTCTTAGGGGACATACGATGTTCTTTCTTCATGCTTAGGAGACAAGCTCTGTCCAGCCCTTCTGGAGAGCTTCTGGGCGGTACAAAGAGCCCTGACCTTGAAGTCAAAGGGTCTGAATTCAAATTCTGACTCCATCACTGTCGTGACCTTGGACAACCAATCCATTAATAAGCATTTTTTTAAACGAGGAATGCATGCCCTTCTAGGATTCCTGGTTGCCTTCAAAAGCCAGTTCAAACATTACTTCCTTCATGGGGCCTTTCCTGATCCTTGCAAATGCTAATAAATGCCTTTTCCCCCAAAATTACTTTGTATTTATTTTGCATATATATTTATGCATACATGTTTTCTCCTACAGAACATAAGCTCTTGAGGGCAGGAACTGTTGGGTTTATATCTTTGTACACTCGGTGCCTGGCACATAGTAAGGACTTAATAAATGTGTGTTGATTGGTTGACTGAATGACTGATGGATGTTTCAGGTACTATGTTAAGGAAACAAAGACAATTCTTGCAGTTGAGCTTACAAGTCAACCTGCCTCAGTTTCCTCTCCTGTAAAATGAGGCATTTAGATGAGATGACCTCTAAGGTTTCCCTCCACTCTAAAATGACAGTAGGGTCCTACTCTAAAAATGGATTCAAAAGGCAGTATGACATATTCATTGAAACCTGGCCTCTGAGATGCTGTGTGTGTGTGAGATGGCTGGAGCAAGCTGCCTGTCTCCAGGCAAATTTCTAAGACTCTAAGTGGCAGACTATGGTGTCTAGATTAGGAGAGGGAGCTCCTTATACCAACAAAATCACAGTTCTGGATGCCCCTCCCCATCCTCGGGGAAAAAACAAAAGGTAACTATAATCTCTATGATGAAATACGTGACTGCCTTCCCTAGGGACTGGAAACTAGCGGCAAAGGGAATAGATGTTAGATTCAGAATCAAGGTGATCTGAGTTTGAATCTAGCTTCAGACACTAGCTGTGTGACTCTGGGCGAGTCATTTAACCTTCCAGCCTTGGTTTTTTCATCAGTAAAATGGGGGCAAAAATAGCACCTGCCTCATGAGCAAGGTTGTTCTGAAGGTCAAATGAGATAACCTAGTAAAATGTTTTGCAGACCTTAAAATCATCATCACCATCACAAAATAGTTGATGACCTCCAAAGTTGACTACCCTAATCCTTACAGCCAACAGCAGAGATTCCTCCATGAGGGACTCAGTTTACTCTGGAATTGATTTACTCAAAAGTTACTCTAAGAGGCTGAATGCCTACAGTTTGATGCAGGTCTCTGGTATCCAAGGGGCACAAAAGCAGGGGAGGGGATTCAGGGAAAGAGGATGGTTTGGGGATCTTACTTCTGTATTGTCTGAATAAGGAAGGAGGAAACTCCATGGAGGCTTAGATAGGAGGGGCCTTTTTTTTCACCTTCAAGTCAATGATGGCGTTTGCCAGCTTCACTGGGCCACTCTCCTCTCAAGCTGCCTCGCCCTTCCCTGAGACGATGCCACAAGAAAGGCGTTGCTCTAAGGCCCACATTATGAGATTCTCCTGTGACTAATCCAAACTACGCTTTTGTAAATGAGCCAAAGGAAGGCCCTGATGGGCTCCCAAGTCAGCTACTTTTGTAAATAGCCCTTCTCAGTCCTTGAGGTGAATGCTGTTACTGATTCTCAGTTCCTTACCCACTAGCTGGCCTTTCAAGGGCAGCTAGGTGGCACAGAAGTCAGGAAGACCTGAGTTCAAATCCAGCTTCAGACACTAGCTGTGTGACCCTCAGGAAGTCACTTAATCCTATTTGCCTCAGTTTCCTCATCTGTAAAATGAGCTGGAGGAGGAAATGACAAACCACTCCAGAATCTCTGCTGAGAAAGCCCCAAAATGGGATCAGACACAAATGAAATGGCTAAAATGAGGCAGTGCTGATCAACTTGGTTGAAAGATTTCCTGACGGGGAGTTCCCTGTATCATTAAAATCATAGGTCCAGTTCAGAAAAAAAAGAAAAATCTCTGTTAAATGGAGGAATTGGACTAGACGATCCTCAAACATCCTTCCAGCTCTAGGTCTGTGCTTCTAGTACCAAAGAAAGAATTAGAATAAAGAGCTGGGCATGACCGAAATGACTAAACAGAACCAGCATAGTTGGCCTTTCACTCCCAGATTCCTTGGACCCATCCTCTCTTTTCTCCCATTGGCCGTGGCCTCTTTCTCTACCCGCGGCCCTCCCTCTTTCTCCAAGGTCTGTAGTCGTTTTCTTGCTTATCAGCTGTGGTTCCTGGGGCCTACTCTGAAAGGAAAATTAGCATCTTCTAATTCTTCTAGATCTGTTTATTTCTCTCCTTGGCTTTATCACTTTGATATCTTGATAAATCTGCTTTCCCCTATTTTGTAAGAATATTTATGTAAAAAAAAATAAATGGAAACTCTCCAAAGGATTGGGAAAACAATAACCCTGTAGATTCTACTAAAGTTTCATTAGATTTATTTTCAGATGTATTATGTATAAATATGCAAAAGGTAGTTTAGAACCTGAAATTCAATATGACAATGATTTAGACAGCGCCATCAAATATTGGGGGTGGGGAGGGGGGATATTTGTGCGTGTGCCGTGGTACTAGGTGATACTGAAGACCCCTCAAAAGGGCAGGGGACCCATAGGATTGTGGGAAAAGAAAGCAGGCACAGCCTAGTTAGGTATGGTAATTAGTTATTTTGTATCCAAGGGCCCAAGATGTTTGTGAGGGACTTTTCAAGCATCTATATTGTTTTTTGTTGTTGTTGTTGTTTTGTAGGCAGGAAGGCAGGGCAATTGAGGTTAAGTGACTTGCCCAAGGTCACACAGCCAATAAAGTATGTCAAATGTCTGAGGTCAAATTTGAACTCAGGTCCTCCTGATTCCAGGGCCGGTGCTCTACTCACTGCACCACCTAGCTGCCCCAAGCATCTATATCTTTTTTTTTTTTTTTTGCTTGCAGAATTTTACAGCCACCCAGGGGCCCGAATGGTTTAATTGGAAGAACCGATGGGGGATAAGGGGAGGAGACACAGAGATGGGGGTGGCTTACGAGCAGCGGCATCCCAGCCCAGGAACTCTAGGAGGCTGAGTCAGAGGCCTCGGAGCTGTCCTTGATGTCGGTGCTCTCTGTGGTCTCGCTGACCTCGCTCAGATCTTTGCTGTCGCCGCCGCTGCTGTCCTCGGCTGCGGGGCCTAGTCCCTTCTCCTCACTGCAGCAGTCCCCCACATGGTTGGCTTTGGGGTCCATCTTGTTCTCCAGGCGGGCCAGCACCAGATGTTTGCCTTTCTCCTTCACCTCCAGCTGCTTCCTCAGCTACCATGAGGGTGAAAG
>JAQQSZ010016973.1:0-10905 GCA_028646595.1 Phalanger gymnotis
TGCAGTATTTTCTCCTTGATCTGGGAGCTCTGGAATTTGGCGACAATATTCCTAGGAGATTTCTTTTTGGGATCTATTTGAGGAGGCGATCTGTGGATTCTTTCAATTTCTGTTTTACCCTCTGGCTCTAGAATATCAGGGCAGTTCTCCTTGATAATTTCTTGAAAGATGATATCTAGGCTCTTTTTTTGATCATGGCTTTCAGGTAGTCCAATAATTTTTAAATTCTCTCTCCTGGATCTATTTTCCAGGTCAGTGGTTTTTCCAATGAGATATTTCACATTGTCTTCCATTTTTTTCATTCCTTTGGTTCTGTTTTATATTATCTTGATTTCTCATTAAGTCACTAGCTTCCACTTGCTCCAATCTATTTTTTTTTTTTGCCAAGGGAAAGGACAAAGTTTATTAAGGATTCGCCATATTGGGTTGTCTTAAGGAATCCCACCCTTTGTGACCCTGTTTTCACAAGCGGGCCACATTCAGTCTAAACTGAGCTGGCGAATCCTTAATAAACTTTGTCTTTTCTCTTGGCAAAAAAAGATGAGACTTATATATACAAAGATTGTGGGAGGGATTGAGGGGTGGTCTGGAGTGACTAGAGGAGGGGTTTAGGGAGGTTCTTGAGGAGGAGTCTAAGAAAGAGCTTGATGGGACCAGTATGAGGTCAGATTCCAGGAACCAAGAGAATGGGATTAAGGGTGGGAAGTAGCCGAAGGCATGGATATTGATAGTACCAAGGGTGGTGGGAAGTAGCTGGACAATAAAGGGCAAGACTAGGTAGAGATTTGGGCCTAATGATAATGTAAGGTTATAGCCTCAGGCCAAGGCCAGATCAAGTGGGAAGATTCAAAGAGAATTCAAGGGGGTTCCCAGAGACTGTGCTGCAGGTTCAAGGGGGTTACCAGAAACTGTGCCCTCATCATTCCCCCCTCAAACAAATAGGATCCAAATTCTTTTGAGGTCCAAGGGGGTTCCCACAGTCTAAACCCCATCATTCCCCCCTCAAACAAATGGGACCCAAATTTTTTTGAGGTCAGGGATGAAGGTATCAGCTTCCGAAATTGCTTCCTGCTGGCAAGGGGTGTAGAGCTGTCCCTGCCTCAATGGGTCCAGTTCAAGGGGTACATAGTCTGAGCAGTCATGTGGAAGTTGATGGCTTGGAGCCTGGAGGAGATAAACCTGGCAAGGAGGTTAAGCAAACAAGCACCAAACAGACAGTATAGGCGTATATAGAAAGGACATTTCCCCTGGTGTAAAAGACAATTTCCCTGGAGGTTATTGCAGATGACTATTTCATACCTAGCTCTCCTAAACACTTGTTCAGTGTATCACACTGCTTCACGGTTCAGCAGTGTGTAGCACATCCAAATTATGTCCAAAGGTGAATTTTTGCAGATTGAGGAGGATTGACCCATTGTGGGCTTCCGGGTCTGGAAGTCCCTTCCTCCGCAAGGAAGATCTGGGAGTAAGCCTCAAAAAGGAACAAAATAAGACAGAAAAAAATAAACACCAAAAGGTACCTGAGGTTTTCCCATTCCCTAGCGCTGAGAGAATTGAGAAAATTTGGGGTGCACTTCTGGATAGGGTGTCTGTCCTTGTCCTCTGTGCTTCAGAAGGTGTGCCCAGGTCCATGACCTCTAACATAAACCACTGGACTGAGAACCTGGGAGTGTCAGGCTGAGTCTGAGACAGCGAGCAGCTGTCTGATCTACTGGGGACCTGGGAAGTCAGGCCCAAAAAACACCTCCAAAATGCTTGGAGAGTGAGAAGGGGATTGGGAGAGGGAGAGGCTTACCTTCCAATCATGGCTGGAGAAGAACTTGAGATGAGCAATATTCCTGGTCTCAGGGAACTAAAAAAATGAAGAGGTTAAAGGAAAAATGATGATAGGTAGGGAACTATAGGTTTTTAGGGGTGCTCAGGACCCCAAAATACACTCCAGGTCCTGCTGAAAATATTTGACTCAAGCCTTCTCAGCCAAGGGAAAAGACAGAGTTTATTAAGGATTCCTCATATTCCTCATTCCATCTTAAGGAATCCCACCCTTTGTGACGCCTGTTTCCACAAGCAGGCCAGATTCAGTCTTAGCTGAGCTAGATTGAATCTGAGCTCCAATCTCATTTTTAAGGTAGTATTTTCTTCAGTGGTCTTTTGGACCTCCTTTTCCATTTGGCTGATTCTGCCTTTCAAGGCATTCTTCTCCTCATTGGCTTTTTGGAGCTCTTTTGCCATTTGAGATAGTCTATTTTTAAGATGTTATTTTCTTCAGTACTTTTTTGGTTCTCCTTTAGCAAGTCATTGACTTGTTTTTCATGATTTTCTTGCATCACTCTCATTTCTCTTCCCATTTTTTTCCTCTACTTCTCTAACTTGCTTTTCCAAATCCTTTTTGAGCCCTTCCATGTCTGAGACTAATTCATATTTTTCTTGGAGCCTTTTGTTACCAAAAAAAAAATTTCAAAGTCTGAGTCTGAATCTGGGTCTGCATCCTTTTTTGCCGCCTGGCCATGTTCCCAGCCAACTACTTGACCCTTGAGCTTTTTGTCAGTGTATGCCTGCTTGTAGAGTAGAGAGAACTTTGTCCCAAGCTTTAGGGGCCAAGCGCTGCTGTTTTCAGAGCTACTTCTACACAGCAAACTCTGCCACACCAGCAATCCTCCTCTCCCAAGAACCACTAACCCGGATTGTGACCCACATCCAAGCAGGCTCTGCACTCCCACTCTGTTCCTCCTCTTAATTCCTCCTGCCAGGTGGGCCTGGGGCTGGAAGCAACTTCAGCTGGTGCTCTGGAAGCAGCCCCAGAGCTGCACCACTTCTGTGCCCCTAGGGGTAGGGCCAACCACACACTTTCTTCACTCCTTTTGAGTGGTCTTTCCACTAAACTGCTCTGTTATCTTTGGCGTTTATGGGTTGAGAAGTCTGGTAACTGCCACAGCTCACTGACTGAGGGCATTGTGCCCTGTTCTGCCCAGCTTCTGGTCTGGTTCTTCCTGACACGGCCCACGCTGGGCTCTGCTCTGCTCCCAGTTCCATGTGATAGACCCTTCCCAGCAACCATCTAGGCCTTCCTAGGCTGCAGCCCTGCTTCTGTCTGCTTTTTTGTGGGTTCTGCAGCTCTAGAATTTGTTCAGAGCTGTGTTTTACAGGTGTTTGGAGGGATCTGGGGGTGAGCTTAAGCAAGTGCCTGCTTTCCAGCTGCTATCTTGGCTCTGTCCCCGTATTTGGGTAGTTCTAATAGTTCTTCCTTATATGGAGTCAAAATCTACTGCCCTACAACTTTTACCCATTAGCCCTAATTAAACCCTCTGAGCAGCTATTCTCTTTCTAGGACAATGTCATACAGATTCCCATTACATGTTGTAATTGTCATTCAATCAGAAAACATTTATTGAGCACCTACTATGTGCCAGACACTGCTAAATGCTAGAGATACAAAAAGAGGTGGAAGATAGTCCCTGCCCTCAAGGAGCTTATGCTCTAAGGTGTCAAGCAGACTAAACTATCAGATGCTTTTTTTGCAGATTTGCATAAAATGAATGATAAACAAGCATTTATTAAGTGCCTGCCCAGCTTTAGTTGCTGGGGATGCATAGACAGAAATGAAACACTCCCTTCCTCAAGGAGCTTAGAGTCTAATGGGGGAATGTCAGCTAGTACAGGGAATTTGGATCTTGGGAGTCACCAGGATTGTGGAGCCGTACGACAGCTGAAAGTCACGTCCTTGCTTTTGGGTAGGCCCTGGTTTCCTGGTGGACTGCTTGATGGAATGTGAAGAATGTTTTGGGACAGGCTAAATACAGCAGGTTGGCTGAGTTTGGACTTCTTCACCTACCCACCAGTCAGGACAGCTCTGCCCTAGGACAGAGCACCAAGGCAGGCTTTTGAAACTAGAAAGCCTCTTCCTTCTCTGGGCCTGGAATGCACACCTTCCTTATTTCCAAATGTTTAAATTCCTCTCTTCCTTTAGCCAGGCTCCAGTACCTCCTACAAGCCTTCTGCCATCTTTCCTGCTGAAAGTCCCTCTTTCCTGGAGCACTTTTTGTTATGCATCTATCACATTTTAACTTGCATCCTTCTTGTCTTTTTCCATGTCATTTGTATGAATGGATTGTAAGCTCCTTAAGGGTATCATTAATCATCTTTAAATTACCAGCACCTCACATAGGGATCTGTATATTGTAGCCATTAAGATATTTGCCAAATTGAACTAAAAAAGGTGATAGGATTGAATCTGTGAGAGTCCTTGATGTAATTGAAGGCAGTTGTCATGTTCCTCCTAAGAGACAGTTAGATGGCTCAGTGGATAGAGTACCAAGTCTAGAAGACCCATGTTCAAATACAGCCTCAGATACCGACTAGCTGGGTGACCCAAGTCACTTAACCTCTGTCTCCCTCAGTTTCCTTATCTGTAAAATGGAATGTGTGTGAGGGGAACTTGGTGATCTCTAAGGCCCTTTCCAGCTTTAAATGTTTTTATGAGTCAGTGACTAGATGATTCCTTGTGAGTAGGGATTGCTGTGTCCCTAATACAGTGCTTGACACATAGTAGGCACTTAACAATTGCTTGTTGATTGATGGAGGTTCCCTTCCAGCTATAGATCTGTGATTTTTAGGCCTGCTACCTTCCGTCTGGTCAACATTTTTCACTTTGTCAAATTCCTGCCTTAAAACATACTGCCCAGAATAGAATGTAATTCTCTAGACATTAGCTCTCTAGCCCAGCCTACATTGATACAATCACCTTTTTTTATCTGGACACTATATTTCTCGCAGTGCAACCTAGGACTGTATTTTTTTAGTGGCCAAATTTCCCTCTTACAGTTTTGAGTTTATTTTCAGTTAAAACCCATATTCTTCCCCCCTACTCCCATAATAGTTATTCCCACGAGGCGAAGTCTCCTCCATCCTGTATTTGTAAAATTGATTTTTAAAAAACTTGAACATAGATCCTTTTATTTACCCCTGTTAAGTTTCATCTTGTCGTCCCTGTTCTGTCCTTAGCATCCCACCCAAGATGATTTCCAATCTTGTTCTCATTATATATCCTATTAACCATCCTTCCCTGCTTTACGTCCGTTTGAAAACCAAACCTTTATTGAGCACGTCTTTACGTAGGAGGCACAAGGTTAGGTGCTGTCACAGACACAAAGGTGAATAAGACACAAGCATGCCAATGACTAGGGGTTTAGGAGAGACATACAGAGTAAATGAAAGGCATTCCCAGAGAAATAGTGAATTGAGGAGGGGAGGGGGACTAAGAAAGGCTTCCTGCAGAAGGTGAGATTTGAGCTCTTGAAGGAGGCCAGTGAGTCTAGTAGTCGGGAATGAGGAGGGGGAGCATTCCAGGAATGTTGGACAGCCGCTGAAAAGTCCTGGACTTGATCAATAGGGTGTCCTGTGTGTGGAGTGCCAATAAGCAGTTGTCACTAGAGTATATGGAGGGAAATAAGGAGGAAAAAGACTGGGAAAAGAGGAAGGGCCTAAGTTAGGAGGGTCTCTAAAGGCCAGGCAGAGAATTTTTTATTTGATCCTAGAGAGAGAAGGAGTTTATTGAGTAGGGGGAGCCAGGGTGACACGATCAGACTTTAGGAAAATCATTTTGACATCCTAGCGCAGGATGGATCAGGGTAGGGAAAAACTCAAAGAGCAGGCTATGGCAAGAGTCCAGGCACGAGGTGACAGTGCCTGTACCTACATGGCCTCCTTGTGAGTGGAGAGAAAGGGAAATATATAACAATGAGATTTGAGGTGGAGAAAAAGCAACAGCCTTTTAGCCTGGTGACAGTTGGAATGGAGAGAAGGGGACAGATGTGCAAGATACTGCTGAGTTATAATTGAAAGGAATTGACAGCTGATTTGATGTTACCAGCAAAAGGAGAAAGGTGCAGTCAAAGTTAACTTCAAAGTTTCAAACACAGGCGACTGGGAGACCTTTGACAGAAGAGAAACATCAGGGGCAAAAAGCAGGTTTTGGCAGGGAAGATGATGAGTTAGGTTTTGGAGATGTTAGATCTGCGGTATTGTGAGATATTTAAGTGGAAATGTCTATCAGATAGTTTGAATTGCAAGTCTGGGATTCAGTAGACAAGTTGGGGTAGGGGAGAAAATCAGGGAATCCAGAAAATGAGTTTAAATGTGAAATAGAAAACTGAGATCCTTGGGAATAGATCCTTGAGAAATGCCTAGATGCAAGGGAGTGAGAAGAGTCAGAGGTACTAGCAAAGGAGAAGTGATTACAGGGAGGAGAGCCAGTAACGTGCCACGTTGTAGAAGCCATGGAAAGAGGGAGGGCGATACTGGGGTTTGCACTTGGTGGCTACTGGAATGGGAGCGAAGGGAGGCACAGTAACAAGAAAAAGAGAATTGAGCAAGTGATAAGTGAGGTTGCGGGTTTGTGGAAAGGAGAGAAAGTTCGGAGTAGTTGTTGTGGGAAATGGAATGTGGAGTCGAGATGAACAAAGAGGAGCAGAGCATCAGCAAGGACTCACCCAGGTTTATGAAGCATAGATTTGCTGTAGGATTGACCAATGTGGTTTTCCAAGGATCTCTAGCATTGCTTTGTAGGCCAGAAGTAGCAATCAGGAAAGGTTATGTTGTAGAGTCTCCTGGCAAGGGCTATTACGAGGTTAGGAGATTGGCCGGGCGGGGATGGCAAAATCTGGTCCAGGGGTAGAGTGTCATTGAAGTAGCTGACCATGTTTCCAGGCTTTGTAGGGAGGCAGATGAAGGCAGAAGGGGATTGATTGAGTGGGGGAGTAAGGAGGATCCAGAGTCATGGTAAGGTTTAGGAGAGTTATAAAGTTAAACATTGAAACGGATTATCCAAGATGATTTTGGCTGTACGGTTATTTTAGTTTAACCTGCAGACAAAATCATAGGATTGAGGACTGGAAGGGACCTCAGATGTCATCGGGTCCACCATTTTCATTTTACTGAAGCCCAGAGAATTGACAGCTTTCCTGAGTTCACACAGATAGCCAAGTGGCAGAGACAGGGAGGCCCACTGGATGTACTAACCCTGGACAACTCATTCTGGCCTCAGGATCTTTATCTGCAAAACAAAGGGGTTCAGTTGTATCGTGGCCAAGGACCCTACGAGCTCTACATGTGTGACCCTCTAATAACAATTTCGAACATCTTTTCTAGACATAAAATGCTTGGACCCTCTGGCTTTTTAAGCTTCTTCAAACCTTACAGCTTTGTGAGTCTACCATTTCAAAGTTTGATTTCCTTAGTTGAAAATCACTTTGAGTTACTTTTTTCTAAAGCAGACTCTAAGATCTCTAGATGTAATGCACAAGGGAAAGCACTTACAACTTTCTTTTGTGTTATCTGCCTGGTTAGCAGCTTGGTGTGTAGGAGTGGCGCCTGATCCTGAGCTGCTTTGAAAAGTCCTGCTAAGCAGGCTCAAATTCTGCAGAAACCGTCTCAGGACAGAGCAGCAGGAGCTTGTGTTGTTGAAAAAACTTCATTTGGTAAGGCTGTCTCTTCAAGTCTATTCCCAGAAAAAGGAACTGGAAATAATTTGAGAAGGGCTAATAACGCATCACTCTCTGGCTCCTCTCTTTCTCTCATCTGCAGTCGCCACTGACTATTTTATGTTACAAATCAATAAAAAAAATCCATAAATTGTCATCTAGGGAAACAAGATCTTTTCAAATATTGGAAGCCAGTCCATTTTTTGTGAGTGGTGTAGACCCTGGATATTTTAGGTGTCAAAAAGTACACTTTTATTCTATATATTCTCCCTTTCTTTCTTTCTCTGCTTCTGTCTTTATCTCTCTTCCTCACATCTCTCCCCATCTGTCTGTGTGTCTCTCTGTCTCTGTTTCTCTGCATATCTCTCCTCCTTACCCTTTTCCCCCTTTCATCTTTTCTGTCTCCTTCCCTTATTTTCCCTTTTCTTCTCCCCCCTTCTCTTATCCTCTTCGTTTCCGTAAACACACACATAAATGTAGGCATCTATGTGTTTATGTTATTTTTATGCATCTGTTAAATGTTATAGAGGTATAAACCACCAAGGCAGCTGGCATGCATATATGTGCGTATGTGTATATATGTATACATGTATATGCATATGTATATATAAACCACCAAGAGAACTCACAGGTGAGGTCAGGCACTCCTAGCATCACTAGGTCTCTAGGATGGCACTGCCTCGCAAATCACACATGCTCAAAGCCTTCTTATTGCTACTTCTCGTTGGGTCCTTAATTTCCCATCAGAGGTTGGGCTGTTTTTGAAATGTGTTGGGAGCCAGCCACTCAAGCGCTCTCAGGCTAATCAACTGCGGTATTTCTCCCTTGTGCTACTTATAGGCTCTTCTACGTAATGGGAATGAATATAGAGTTATTTCGGGAATATTTGATCTCATGTTCTTGTACAGTGCTTGTGAATGTCAAGCACTGGCTCTTCTGCCTTGCTCCTTCCGAGCTCAGCCCTCTTTAGCTCAGATGAACAAATGTATCTTTTGTCTCTAAAAGTGAAATCGCCAACAGATTTATATACACATTCAGTAAAATACGTTATATCGCTTGGGTTTTTTTTTTGTTTTTGTTGTTGTCCAACAGTTCATGTCATTTTAAAGGCTGAGAGTAAAAGTGAATTTTTAGAAGAAGACTGAGCTTCCCACCTGCTTTTCACACAACTTAACAAGAATGGATGGAAATCAGGGGTGAAAGTGAGTAGATAACACACAGGATGTTCGGTTTCCTCCTCTGGAGAGAGGAAGGAGAGGAATAGGGTTTCCTTGTCCCCCCTCCTGGCTCATGGTTGGTCAGAAAGTCAGATTCTGCTCAGTCATTGATCAGAGCTTGGGTTATGATTGGAGCTTTAAACATTACCACATCTGCTCTGTGCTCTTTATGACAACACAACCGTGCTTGCTCCTGTGATTCTGTCAGCCACCCCAGGGTGACTTCTGCAGCGTCTTCCTCCTACGAGCCCCCACACATTTAAAGCCTTAATTTTCTGGGTCATTTGTTCAAGTCCAAAACCACAAAAATTGTGGTGAGATTTTGGGAAGTCTTCCTAGATTCCTGTAGTTTCTTGTCTCCTTAGTACTCTTCCTCTACCTCTTCCATACCTCTGTGGGTGGAACCTAAAGAGAGGCTATATATATGTATACATATATACATATATATGTACATATATAATATTATATATTCAAAAATGTAAAAGTATGAAACTTTAAATTAGTTGCTTAAACCTTTCATGAGATATATGCCAATGTAGATAGATCATAATCTTCCCCCTTTCAAAATAAAGTAGTCATTTCAGCATTTAGACTTTAATTAAAGTGAAGTCAGGCTATTAAATTTTAATCCAATTCCACATATTGCAATTAAGATGATGAAATCTCAAATATTAGTGAACCTGGCACTTGGATTGCAAACTCCATTTTGAGCATCATAATGTTGGCATATGACTCACATAATTGCATTTAATATTATTTGATAATGTTTCATTGAAGTCTTAGGTAATTTTTTAACGTTATTTTTGGGGGGTCAGTCATTAAATCAGCAAGTTTATGAAGCATGCTGGGGTTTTTTGTTTTCATTTTTGCTTTACATAGGGTTTATTTTTCTTTAACTCATCCAAGGCAAGTAAATGTGTCCTATCTGTTGATCCTCCCTCCACTACTCCTGTGAATCTGTCACTGTCTTATGATTTTTATGCTGTGGCTTTTCATCATATCTGATGAAATTCTTTTTATTTCCAGAATCGTTTTGTGTCATCATGAATAAGAAATGAACGTGAGTGAGTTATTAGATTGTTGAACTTTTAAAGCAAAATAAATGTTCATCAGAAACAAGGTGGTGTGATGTCATTGAGATTTGGGAAGCAGAATCAGAAAGAACTGATGTAGATTCCATCCCTGACACATCCTGGTTCTGTGACCATGGACAAGTCACTTAACCACTCAGTTCTCCAGATGTTGCTCTAAGATTACAAGTTGCAAAGCAGATACAGGTCTTCCTGGGTAGACAGAGTTTTCCTCATCCTATAGAAATAAAATCATAGGTCTGAAAAAAATAAAACAAAACCTAAAACAACCCAGGTTAGCCAACTAACTAAGCTAACTGATTATACTTGGAAGGTTGTGTTTTCATATTCTTATTGACCTGGTCACTCTTTTTTTTTCCTGAATTTTATTATTTTTATTTAATATTTTAGTTTTCAACATTGATTTCCACAAGATTTTGAGTTACAAATTGTTCTCCCCATTTCTACCCTCGTCCCCATTCCAAGATGGCATATATTCTGATTGCCTTGTTCCCCAGTCAGCCCTCCCTTCTGTCACCCCACTCCCCCCCATTCCCTTTCCCCTTACTTTCTTGTAGGGCAGGTTAGATTTCCATGCCCCATTCCCTGTATGTCCCATTTCCCACCTTCATGCAAAACCAACTTTTTTTTTGAATATCTGCTTTTAAAACTTTGCATTCCAAATTCTTTCTCCTCTTCCCTTCCCACCCCCCACCCTAGGAAGGCAAGCAATTCAACATAGGTCACACATGTAATATTATGTAAAACACTTCCGCAGTACTCATGTTGTGAAAGGCTAACTATATTTCCTTCCTTCCTATCCTGTCCCCCTTTATTCAGTTTTCTTCCTTGACCCTGTCCCTTTTAAAAAGTGTTTGCTTTTGATTACCTCCTCCCCCCATCTGCCCTCCCTTCTATCACCCCCCCCCTTTTTTATCTACTTCCCCTTACTTTCCTGTGGAGTAAGATACCCAATTGAGTGTGTATGTTATTCCTTCCTCAAGTTGAATCCCATGAGAGTAAGATTCACTCATTCCCCCTCACCTACCCCCTTTCCCTTCCCACAGAACTGCTTTTTCTTGCCACTTTTATGTGAGATAATTTACCCCATTCTATCTCTCCCTTTCTCCCTCTCTCACC